>JYFJ02003921.1:0-36407 GCA_000934665.2 Catajapyx aquilonaris
TCAGCGCACTTTTTCTTATGCGAAAATCTCAATTCTTGACAGTCTTTGAAATTTTGTAAAAATAGCAAAAGGACCATTGTTGTAATAAATACAGTACCATGCATTTCCTCTTCAGCACTGTTAGTCATCCCATTAGACAGTGTATATTTAGATAACTCTGTTCATGGATCATTCTGGGACTGATTAGGGCCTATATTTGGCCCCATTGCGTACTTTCAAGGCGCACATGCGTTCCTTCAAATGCAATTATTTTCCTTAAATCAAAAAACTCCTCCTGAGATTTTTTTCTATGTCAGGGGAAGGGTCTGAGTTACAACATATTTAAAAATCGGACTTTTAAATTAGGCGGATTTTTTTTAAAAAAAAATTGAAATTTTGAAAATGGGACAAAATTTTCAAAAAAGTCTACGAATTTTCAATCCTTAGTGAGATTGGGCTCTCGAATCTCTTCAAAGGGAGCAGTCTACGACGTCAGTAGCTCAATTGGTTCACGAGATATGACCGATTTCTGAAACCCTACCTTCCGAAAATGACGTTTTTTTCGGTGGGCCTATCTCCGGGGAGGGGGGGTAAATCTCAAAACCGCGCAAATGGTATTTTTGAAAGACGTAATTAAAGCGATTCGCCGATTTTCGTCAAAATCTGACAACCCAAGGGTCAATTTTCCTTAAAAGCTCGGTGAATTGACATGGAATTACCCACAAGTTACACGCCAGTGATGAATCGCTCTACGCGAAGCAGCTCCCTGAAAAATGATACAAAACTGCCGTGTAACGTGCCTCAGAGACACTGTACATAAGTGATTGAGTTTGCATGGGAGCACAAGCTCACCATATACTTCGAATTGACTTCAAAAGTCTATTGAACATGGTCTTAGAATACTAAGGTCTGGACACTCCCGCTTATCGCCTGCCAGGGCATTTTGCATGAGCTGCTCACATGAGAGCGCCATGAGACAGCTTTTCTCTGCTCAATTATGTGGCGACTCTACCGGACTATGCTGAACTAAGGTAGAAGAGAAGCCACTACATCCGGGCCCAACATGACCGTCGGCGACCATGTTGGGTCCCACAATGTAGCGCTTCCCTGTTGTACCTATAAAGTTCAGCATACTCCGGTAGGGTCGCCACATAACGGAGCAGTGAAAAGCGGTCTCATGGTGCTCTCAAGAGAGCACCTCATGCAAAATGCCCCATCAGGCAATAAGATAAGATTGTAGGGGTAGTGTCCGGGGCTGCTATTGAGTCATGTTTTGTCACATTGTCCCTATCCAATAATGTCCATAATGTGGATGCCATGAAACACCTGAAGTGTAACACTAATTCTTGTAATTCTAACTCTGATTTATTCCAATATGGAGAGCCTTCTATGATTACAAAGGCTATCCATTTATGCAACTAATAAAATCACATATTTCAGAATTGCCATAAACATGAAGCCTTACGTGATGAAGTGTACTGCCAAGTCATGAAGCAAACTACCAACAACAAATCTGCACGACCAGATTCTTGTCAGAGAGGATGGCGTCTGTTTAGTATTTTAGCAGCATATTTTACCTCTTCAAACATCTTAAAACCATACCTGTACAAGTATTTAGAAACAGCTGCCTATGACAAGAGAAGAGCATATCATGGTAATAACATTGACATGTTTCATCAAATGACACTTGGCAACTACTACATGCAGCCTATCCACAGGAACTGCAATGGTGTGTCTGAAAAACTTGCGCAAGACATTCAAGTATGGTGGACGTCGAAATGTTCCTAGTGTTGAGGAAATCACTGCCATCACTGCTGGGCGTAACTCGAAGCGCCAGATCTACAGATTGCCAGGTGGCACTGAAAGAGTGATCAACACGAAATCCACAACTGTTGTGCAGGTATGCACACTGTTACTTAATTATTTCAGTGCTACTTACTTGACAGGTTCATAATGTTTCTTGCAGGACATTATCGAGGAGATATGCAATGTCATTAATGTGCGGTCTCAACATGAAATGGAAGAGTTCTCATTATATTGCATTGTAGAAGGTGATACATTTACTATGCCTTTAGCCAGAGAAGAATACATATTGGATGTCACCACAGAGCTACAGAAAAATCAACAAGTATGTATTGGGCAGTTAATTGGAAGTCAGGAGTGCAATGACATTTATTATTATTGCAGATATTCTATCTGATTTTCTGCCGATCTGTGTGGTATTATCCATTGCGTCTTGATAATCAGCTGTACATTGAAGTAGTTTTTAACCAAGTGATTCCGGATTATCTGGAAGGTCTGCTTCTGGTCATGCCAGGTGAACAGCTGCAGCAAAACTTAGTGGTAAGTGTCATTATTCTAAATCAATTTCCACAATCATTAAATGAATATGCCAGAGAGAACTAAGGTCGATTGTTACCTCGTATTGTACATAACAAATTAACAAGGAGAAACATGAACTTTTCCTCTTGTATACAGGGTGAAGAGAAACTCACGGACAATCGCCATGTAGACTGATAGTAGGCCCTACTAGTAAAACTAATATAGGGACGTGCAATTAGTTTTGGGCTCCGTTGCATAGATAATGCATATGGCACCTTCAAAGTTTCGTGACGTCACATCTGTTGCGCCAGCTTCTAAGAAGCAAAATTCAGCTCGAGGGCTTCCAGTCCCTTGCTTTGGTCCCCTAACACATCATCTATGTGCAATAGGCAATCAAATCCCACAAGAGTAACAATCCGGGTACGACACCAGTGCACTTTGTCGTTTTTACCTCGTATTTTGCATCTGGCCGTCTACACTTTAAGGGCGCCGTACGCATTAACTAGGCAATGGAGCCAAATACTAATTGCATATCCCTATATTAGTGGTGCGAGAACTATAAGTCTACCTGGCAATTGTCAGCAAGTTTCCCTTCACCCTGTATACAGTAGTATGGAAAACTATTGTTTGTAATTTTTACATGTTTATGTGCTATTTTTATGGAGAGTACATGTTCTATATGAGTGCTTCAAACATGTCCAACAATGCAAATGTTTTCTGTATAATCAATTAATGGTAATTAATCAACTGTGACATTAGGATTTTTTGTACCTCACTTGTCATGTGATCTGAACACTAAATTATTAACAGTAATTTTAGTTTGTACAAAGATGCCAGGCACACAATTCCATTATTATCAAAAGTTGTTGTACAGTATTTGTAAAACTGCCATTGGACTCCTCAATGCATTGTGATTTATTTCAGTATGACATTGCCAAATTGGCAGCCCTACTGCATGTGGCTGCAGGAGTCAATTACTTGCCAACGTTGAAGGAGACCAAATATCTTCTTCCAAAACCAGCATTGGCAGTGAGAGATATTAAACCACCTCAGTGGGTAAATATGGTTCAAGCCAGCTGGAGAGAAGTGGAAGGCAGCCAGCCAAGCCAGGTCAAAGCACAAGTACTAGGTATGAAAAGAACTGCTGTACATTAATGTACATGATTCTAATTTTTTATTTGTCTTATAGAAATACTCCAGCAATGGCCTCTCTTTGGATCAAGCTTCTTTGCTGTGAAGCGAATATCTGATCCCAAAGAACGACTTGAACATATCTTAGCCCTAAATCGAAACGGGGTGCATTTCTTGGACTTGGTGACTCATGTAAGTATACAGTGTGTAGACTGTAATTTGGGACAGACTTCTAGGGTGTGTAGGGGCTGCCTAGAAAAGCAATTTGAGATTGGACACCCATGGTCGGAAACCCATCCCTACGGAGCCTCCAAGGCCCATTGTCATCCCATTGTTGTAACAATCCGTTATTGTTGTGTTTTCCAATGTGCTTCTAGCTCCTTTGGGATGGGTTTTCGACCATGGGTGTCCAATCTCAAATTGCTTCTCTAGGCATCCCTTACACACCCTAGAAGTATGTCCCAAATTACAGCCTACACCCTGGTATAGTCCCAAATAATGCTAAAAAGATGCAAAACTAAAATACCCATTTACACTGCTTTCAGGAAACTCTGATTCATTATACATTTGCTGAAGTTATTTCAACACGTAAGGTAAAGTCTGAAGATGGAACCCTGTATCTGGATATGAAGTGTGGGAATCTAATGCAACAGAAGATTACCCGGATCCAGACTGACCAAGCACATGAGATATCTAGGCTCATCCGCCAATACATTACTATAGAGCAGCGGAATCATGGGATTGTTACAACGAATAATTCTGCAGAGGTCATGCTGAGATGATGACTCAGAAAGTGCCCCTTAGACAATAAGGAAGTATTTTTTTAATACATGGGTGCAAATATGTTCAGCTTGTCTATTTTTATGTCGTGTGCACAGCATTGACATATACGTGAATAGTGTATTGTTGAAAATGTTAAGCTTTAGGATATTTGAAGGTAAGCATAATTATATTCAAGTAACCTTGTGCAGGTTAGCTGTCCTTTAAGCCTGGTAGCATAGGACGATGGAATGCTGCAAGTGCTCTTATAATATGCAATGGGAAATCAATAAGCAGAAAATTCTTCTTAGGTTCTGTCTTGAACTGTTATAAAATATAAATATTCACATGAAAGAATCCCTCCTTTCCTATTTTAAACCTTTGAGCCACCGACACATACCCACATACCCTTGCCTCTGAGTCACACAAGTGTAATTGATATGCTCAGCAAAAATAGTTCTTTGGCTGTGCATCACTGATTTCATTCATTGAAACATTTCCCTTTGTCAATGAATTTTTCACGAGGCTGAAAGAGTGAAAGGTCACAGGTCTGGGCTGAGGTTGAGTTTCTGGAACCGTAATGCTATTTTTTAAACTAGTATTCTCTACAGTCATAGTGACAATCAGCTCACTCTGTCTTATGTGCTTCCTAGTCTTCCTTCCAAGTGTACATGCCTAAGGTCATATGGGATTTTATTCCTCCAAGTTATACATTCAGGATCAGAAGCATGAAAACTTTTTTGCTGCTTGCTGATTTCCCTTCTTAGCTCACTTATTCACTATCCGAATTGCATGGTGTTATGCCCAGTTCTTTATTGTCCTTCCCTACACACCATAGCAAAGGATGTTCATGTGACATAGGTCGAGCTCAATGAATTTTTCTTTTATGTGTGCAATTGTCAATATATTCTATTAATAACTCTGTGCAATACTGTTAGGTAAGAAATCCACTCCACATTGTCCCAAAACTAATTTTCATACCCAATGACACACTGCAGTCACATTCTTCCACGGAATGGTTGAATCAGATGTGCTCTAATTTTTAGGAAATTATGGAAATTATCTGGAATTTTACAGGACCATGGATGTGTATGGAACAAATAATTTCATACAGATTCTTAGTGCATAGTGTTTGAAACAAAAATGAAATATACAACTTCTTGGTGTAGCATGGCAAGATGTGACAAATTTCCCATGTTAAAAGGATTGGTACTTGTTTACGTACTTGCATTTAGTATCAGGAAGCACATCTGCATGGCATACCACTGTGCAGCCACACCAAGAAGGGTCTTTGTGATCAACTGTGTAGTAGTCTTAGGTATTTTGCAAGCCAGCTAGCTTCATATTGACAAAATAAGCACTGGTTTTATTTAATCATCAATTGTGGAAAGCGGTGCATGTAATTGATCACTCCACCCCCTATTAATACATATTTGACCTTCCGAACACCTGTCTCAATAGTTCTGTGGTTTCATATACCAGTATGTGTTATTCATTTTTCACTCCTACTATTACAGAAGAGATGCTAATATTGCTTCAGCTGAAAATGATGTTAGTCCCAAATGCCTTGATATACTAATAGGCGGGCTGATCAGGAAGTTGCAGCATGTGAATGCTTAGACATGCATGTCAGCATATTGGTACAATAGCCAATTTCTCAATCTGTTACATATGACACCACCTTGTAAATCTGGACTACCTTGAACCTTGTAAATCAAGAGCTACAAATTTATGTTCTATTCCACATAAAGATACTGCCTGCAATTAAATCTTACAATAAATCTAATCACATGTGCATCAGACTCATGCATATCAGATGCAACAAGACCATTAAGAATGGTTGTTTGATGTGTCTCATCAAAGGAGCAGTTCTACATATGCAGGAAGTTTTCACTACCATACAATCTCATCACGAGATAGCAGAGATAATTTTTAGTGCATTAATCATCATACTACATTTTGTAGACTAGCCACCAAGGGGAGGGGTGTCAAACCATTTCTTGATGTTCAGTCATATTTGGAGATATGTTTACTGCACCTCCTCAAATGGCTATATCGTCACAATGTGTGTCACTGCATTTAGTGTGCAAGTTTGATGCACAAATACCTAACTAGTTTTGTTGCTTTTGGTTCATTAAAAGCACACCCAAACCATTTCTATTGTTTCATTATCAAAATTCTTCAAGCAAGGTATCTGCCATATTATGTTGGATGTAATGTGGCATGCTTTTGATTTGTACTGTACTGTTCAATATGTGATAAGTCATAAGTGGAGTAGGCAGGAATGGGATAATTAAATATTGTTACAGTGCCAAAAGCTGAAAGTGACATTGTTTTGGTAATAATCACAGACACCAAATTTATGCATTACTAAACCTTAAAAGCAATGTGTTATGTATATTCAAATCACTTTGACAATCCAATTTTAAGTCAGCACTGAGGATGCAAATTCACTGTAGTTACTGCACTACAAAGAAGAGTAATGTGCAGACGTGGTTGGGAAAGAATTCTTAAAACTATAACTCACTCCTGCATTGGATAAATCAAGAGTCTGACATTTAAAAAAAACAAAACTTGATAGACTGTGCTCACCCTTACCCTTTTAGAGCTCAACTGATGGAGTCACAAATGACAGACCGTACACTGCCTATTAGCTCCAAATATATGATCCAAAATTCTGATAATTTGCTGGCATTATACTTTTACCTATGTGTGGCAGGTCACTGTGTGCTTTGCCTGACTGTCTGCATTGTTGTGAGAGAACACATATGCTGAGACATTGAGAACTTTAGTATTTTTGTGAGGAGGGACAAAGTATTCATTTTATGGTTTTAAACAGTGTCATCAACACACTATATTGGCTTAAACGGGCGTATTTATTTGATGTTCAAGGTTCAGATTATGATTCAAGAGGGACTGGAGCAATAAGTGGCTTCATGTGAAATTCCATTAGGCTTTCATCACAGAGTAAGCATTTTTTTTGTCACATGAAGTAATTTTGAAATGCTGAATAATATAAGTTTAGTTTCATTCAGGTGGAAGAAATAATGGTTGAAATAGTGCTGTAAGTGAATCTTACAGTTGTGTATACATATTTGGAAATATATTAAAGTTTGCCATGAATGTTAGTTTCATTTTTCTCTTTCTGAGATTTGCAATAATGCATCATGTTTTCCTGCATGCTGACATGGCCTCCCTCACTGACCCAGATCCATGACAAACCTCTGACAACAATTTCCTCTCTGAATAAAATATGATATAAATTGTGGCGCTCAGAGGAAGTACGGCATATCCCAACTGGAGTTCGTTTTGAGAAAAGTGGCTTTTTGTGTTTTGCTTTATCATGCAGCTAAAGCTACAGACAAATTTTACAAGTGGAATATGTGAGCTTTGACATGTCTCAATTCACTTGGTACTTCAGCACATGAAAGGTAGATGGTAGGAGAGTACAACAGCACTAAAATCTCAAAATTGGAGGTCGTTTGGGATATGCCATTCTTCCTCTGAGCACCTCAATTATGGTAACTGCAGCAATGCAAAATATCACTGACTGGGCTCTCCCAATGCTATTCATTCCACAAGTTTTGGTCTGTTTTTAGCACTTAAGCAGTATGGTTGAAGGATTCATGTGAATCTGCCACCAGCTTCAATGTGCGAGTGAAATTCAGAAGAAAAGGGGGAAACGGGCGTTGAATTTCCCATGTCTGGAGAGCTGTCAATAACACTTTGTTGCAATTTTCTGCCTGTTGACTCCAATTCACTTCTTTGCATAGTCATGCTTTCGGGCCACCATTGTTGTTTTTTGTACCATGTTGAGGAATGAAAAAAATGATGGTATGAAAAATTGAGTATGGTACCTGTGACTACCCTTGTGACTGTGCAGCTTTTACAATAGCGAGAATATAATTATGTCACGCAATCAACAATGATTGCCTTTATTGTGACTCACTTGAATGCAGGAAACATGCATACTGCAGGTACTGTCAGGTGAGGGCTGCTTGTGGCACAAACCAATCGCTTGGTTCAAGAGGGGGAATACCCTCGCGTATCTGCATCCTGAAGTATGTTGTGCCAATTTTAAGACGCCACAGGCCAATCCACATGCCGAAGATGATGCAGTGCGGTATGCACACGAACTCCTCAGGCGGAGTCAGTTAACGGGTGAGACTTTTTTGGGTTAGGGGCCACACTGGAGTCTTCAGAAATGAGAAGGCGGACCTGGAGGCCCGGGCAGCGGGAGGGAGCTGTGAGCATTCCTACCATGAAAAAGGATATCTGTGCGAATGAAGGTGTGACCGCTATGAGGATGTGGCAAATGGATTGGGATAAGGAGGGGGAGACCTGGAGTCGGTCATTTCTCCCAGTAGTGGGAGAGGAAAGACACACGCATGGACACACTGCAAAGTTCATTTTTGGTCATGGACAGTCTTTCAATGCTTATTTTGAGAGATTTAAGCTACTGGGACGTGGTGGTGTTTGCGACCTCTCTGGGGAGTGTGGGAGTGGACGGCAGACCCAGGAACACCTTTAGTGGAATTGTGTCCTGGAGCCCATTGTCTTGGCAAGAGACAAACTTATGTTGGAGGTGGTAGTTAACCCCTTCGGCCCCAGATCGGCCCGAACCACACAGTTTTTGGCTTACGCGTACTCCGAAGAGACGGACAAGATATTTTGCAAATAATAACAGCTATACTTACGAGATCTGGGAAAACCCTATGAATGTGTCTAGAACCATTTTACTCGTCTAGAAGTACCTAAATTAATTTCCAAAAAAGGGCTATAATAACCCGAAATTGGACTACTGCCGCCCAACCTTTAGGGTGATTTAATTATGAAATGCGTGAAAAGATGCGGAATAACAACCTTGAGAACCATGCCAGAGGAATTTGCTGAAATCGTCGTGCTTTGCGAGAAATAAATTAATACTTATTTGCGGCTTTCTGGCACTTCGGAAAACTTCGGAAAACTCCCAAATTTATTTGTTTCTCATGAAGTACGACGATTTCAGAAAATTCATCTCATACTCATTTAGGATTTTTCCTAAGTGCTAGAAAGCCGCAAATAAATATTAATTTATTTCTCGCAAAGTACGACGATTTCAGCAAATTCGTCTGGCATGGTTCTCATGGTTGTTATTCCGCATATTTTCATGCATTTCATAATCAAATCAGCCTAAAAGTTGGGCGGCAGTAGTCCAATTTCGAGTTATTATAGCCCCTTTTTGGAAATTAATTTAGGGACTTCTAGACGAGTAAAATGGTTCCAGACACATTCATAGGGTTTTCCCAGATCTCGTAAGTATAGCTGTTATTATTTGCAAAATATCTTGTCCGTATCTTCGGAGTACGCGTAAGCCAAAAACTGTGTGGTTCGGGCCGATCTGGGGCCGAAGGGGTTAAAGGCGGGCTGGATTGGCCGTGTAAGTTGACGGACATAGTTGATTCCCATTGGACCACGTTCAGTCTGTTTTGCCTGGCTGTTGATAAGTAAGTTCCTTTCCGAGGCTAATGCTTGAAGACGGGAGTCTGATGTCTGAAGTTTGAAGTTGAAGACTAGTGAATGTGCGGCTCTCTGGCGTGCAAGGTGGCTCCTCCTTTTGTTCTGATGATTAACAATTAATAACTGAACAGTACATAATAAACCACACACCAGTATGACATACTGTATCATATTCATTTCTCTCATACTCTTATCTACAATCAAAACTTCCATGAGAAAAATAAGGTAGTCATGAGTGAATAAATATGCAATAAGGTGGGAGAATTTATTAATAAACAGTCTTCCATTATAGGCATGTTTATCTCCTGGACATGCCTATTGTACAGTACCATAATTTACAGCACGGTACTGTACAATGGAAATTGAGGCACTCAGAGGAAGAACGGCATATCCCAATATTCCACTTGTAAAATTTGTCCGTATGGAAAAACCTATTGTTTTACGACACGAAAAGGCATTTATCTCAAAATGAACTCCAGTTGGGATATGCTGTTCTTCCTCTGAGCACCTCAATTGCTTTTATCTGAATGAGACAATGAAATGTTTTTCCCTATTTGCAAAATATACATATTATAAGAAGTTTAGGTATGGTATATTTACTCACATCAATTATTTAGTCTTACCAACTAAATTTAGTTAGACAAAGGAATTGTAACTCAATGAAGAAGAGTCATAAGCACAACTATCTTTTACATTGGGGGGAACCATACAAATTGCCATAAAACTGGTATACCAAATCTTCAACCCATATTGTATGACACAATACATCAACAACACATGTGTATATGGTGCCCAATACCATTAGTATGCAATTAACACAACATTTGGATTAAGTTCCAGCACTTTACTCTGATCAATCCACACTTCACGGCACCATTGGACCCTGACACTCTTCAGTTTTATGCATTGAGCAATCAACTGGTATAAGCCAGTGTTGGTAAAACCAGAGCAATAAAACAAAGTCACATGAGTCAGCTCCAAGCACCTGGAAGCTATGACTGACAAGCAACTATCTGGCAGACCACTGCAGTGGAACAACTTAAGGCTCTCGAGGCGAGTGGCTGCTTCTGCCAGAAAAAAAAATCTCTCCAACTTCCCCATGTCAGAAAGAGAGACAAAGCCTAGTTCAAGTCTGCGCAGGTTTGGCAGGTTGCCAATCACCTCTACAGGGGTAGTCTTCATTACATCACCTGCTTCATCCAGTATGAGCTCTTCCAGCTTGTGGCACTGTCCAAGGACGAAGAATGGGTCATGCCCCTCATGACTAATGTCACCTACTCGAAGTCGCAACAGCTGGCCTCCAATTGTTTGGATTACTGTCTTCAGGAAGGTTTCACCGTGAGTTGATGGAAAGAAACAAAACTCAACATTGGTGAGTTTTGGCCACTTCCTCACAGTTAGCTTGTCTAGAGGGAGCACGTCACAATCGTGGTAGTCCATGTCCACCACAAACCTCTCAAGTTTGAGGCTGACAGAAAATATATCCAGGATGTGACGAGTGTCTCTGCATTTGTAGCTACATTCTCCATCCAGTTTAACTTCTTTCAGGGATCGGCAACTGTGGATGTAACAATAGAGAAGAATAAAATTATCTGAAAAAGTGGGAAGGAAATCCATTGTTGCTGCATTTCCTAATCAATTAACATCTGAATAACATCCACAACAAATTAATAATAACCACAAATTGCAACAAAACCACATTAATTTATTTTTTTAAAATTACCCCTATGCTGACCTTGCTTGGTCTTAAGGGGGGAAAGGAGGTTCCCAAGAGGGGGGCTCTGTATGATATAAACTGTAACCACCAGACCTTTTCTCCGGGCCCCGGGCAGAGTAGGGAGTGCAATTCTGCCCAGGCATGTCGGGTGAAAAGCGGAAAAGACCCAGCCAAGCAGAGGTGACGGGGACGGGATTTGAACACCGGCCTCCCGCTTGGCTGGCCAGCGGCATAGCCGCTAGACCACCATGCCTCCCCACCACATTAATTATTACTAAAACAGGTGCAGTTTTGGATACCTGTGTATGATGTAATTCTAGGGTTTAGCAGTGTAGGCTACAGTACAAGAAGAAGGATTGCAAAAGGAAAAGACTGGAGTCACATTTTTTTAAAAAATGGGTTAGTGCACCGCCCATTTGGCACGGTACTTTGATTTGCTTTTTTGGTGTACTTTAGTGGGTGCTTAACGTCGGCCTATTTCTGCCACTAGGCTCAACACCGACACCAGGGGGTGGGCCTCCTCCTGGGAATTTGGCCAATCTGGGGATCTTTAACGTGCACTTGCACAATGTCACAAGCACACAGGACCAACGGCTTTACTTCCCCTCCGAAGGAAGGCGCACTCTCACTTTTCTACCACCCGGAGAAAAGCCACTGACCTCAGCCGGGTTTGAACCCACAACTTTTGGGTCCAGAGGCGAGCGCGCTAACCACCAGACCACCAGAGCCGGCATTTTTAGGTGTACTATGGCAGCCAAAAGTATTGTCCGGAGGTGATGGGTATATAGCGCCGCGCTGCCGCCCATCGGCAGCTGGGAGAAACTGACATGCTGGTGACGATACCTGCTTCTTAGAGACACGTCAGGAGCCGAGACTGGGAGGGAGACCAGATCAGAGGGGGGAGTCGTATGTGTCCGGATGGTTAAATGGGAAAGAGAGACAGATTATTAGGGCTTCGTCAGCTAATAAGCGCAAGGTCATGGGCATTTTTCAGACTTGAAATTTGAGTATCATTACGATTTCGCACAATTATTATCTGTGATGCGTGTTGGCCGCACTGTAAATGTGTCACTTGTCAGGTCATTCTTTTATCGATGCAGTATTCCATGCGACGACGATGCATGAATAATGAAGATGATGATAATGATAATGATAATAATAATAATAATAATAATAATAATAATAATAATAATAATAATAATAATTCACACTGCAAAACAATCCGATCGGATGCAAGTGTTCATTTTTGACTCTACAATATTAACAACAATGAAAACCATGATCCAACCGTCGTCTGATCGCGATGTTCAAGTCCTGCGTGAAGGATGTCATTGAGGTGGGCCTTATATCGGACATCATTGTTGAAAGAAACAATTGTCTTCGCCGCTCGATAATTTTTCACTTCCAGCGATGACTTCCAAACAACTCCAACGCAAATGCACATTATTGTATTACTTGATGTGTCGGTTATATGAACAAACTCCAATGCTACTGGCCCGAGAGGTTTTCAAGGTAAGTCAACACATTATTGTGGTTTCATATATGTAGCTTACGAAATGATAGCGAATAGCCATTTTATAGTGGTCAATTGAAGCACAGCTCTTGGGATGTTAAATGATAAAGTGTGGTATTCTGGATGTGCGAAATGAAGATATTTTTGACCATCCGTCGATGAATTGCCCACTTCGAGGCCGAGGGCTTCGACGACTCATGACTTTGTATGGTAGTGTATTCCACTGAGTCAGATATATGTTTTATACTTTTAAAAATTCCCCCAAAATAATCGCACAGGATATGTGGCTAAAGAGAAATAATTTTCAACCCTCGCTGGAAACCACAATAATGTGTTAACTTACCTTCAAAACCTCTCTGTAACATTGGAGTTTGTTCATAACCGACACATCGAGTCCATACAATCATGTCTCGGCTCCCGACACGCCTCTAAGGGGCAGGGATCGTCACCAGCACGTCCGTTTCTCCCGGCTGCCTATGGGCGGCGCTGTATACCCATCACCTCTGGACAATACTTTTGGTGGCCATAGTACAAGCTTTGTTTTCTGTAATACCCAGGTACCGCGAGTGAGGGGGGATGAGTGGGAGGGGATGTGCAATGTTGTTGCTATGGACATTTTGTGAACTCCCCTGGGTGGTTAGTCTCAAGGAATCCCACCCGAGGCGAAGCCAGAGATGACCGGGAACTCCGCACGAGATGAAGGGGGAATGTCCAGGCTTGGGATCGAACCCGGGACCCTTACATCCGTGGGGTCATGTTACCGCAACACCACTCCGCCTCCCCTGGAGTCACATATGGAATTAACCATTTGGCTTAAGAAAAGTATACAATACCTGAACAAGGAGGCCAATAGAGTAATGACGAGTTGCTCTCCTGGCATATGGCATACTTATTGATCTAATGATACTACCTGGCTCAATGATCTAATTTTATCCACAGCACATCATCCACCATGCCTAAAGCAACCCTCACCCAATGGAACCTTCTGGAAATAACTGACTGACACCTCGACTAACTGGGTACAGTATACTTTTACCCTGTATTTCATGAGAGATAAGGGCAAGTCAAAGCATGTGCATTAAATTGTGAGGAGAAGACCCAAGTAATATTTCTGCATTCCTTGTGACCATGAAATGACCATTTCCGAGTTATAAAAAAAATTGAAATTAAAAAATCTATGCATACATGAAAAATTCCTGTAAAATTTTCCCCCTGACAAAACTCAAGGCTGGGCCCTTCAACTTAGCACTGAAAACTATCAAACTTTAAAGCACCCTACTTCTGCCGCCAAAACTGCAAAACACAGTAAGTCTCTCTCATGTTTCCCCTATGTACTTACTGTGTTTTCGGTTTTGGTAGCAAACTTGTGGTCAGATTTACACTGCAAACTTCTTCATTTTGTTCTTTCTCATCTCAGTTCCTGTGTTGGTGGCTATTTTTAAAACATTTTGCAATTGTGCTAGTGTAATAATCCATAATAGCAATTAGAGTGACTTCAAAAATCATGGTAAAATTTTTATGACAATTACCTTTACATTCCCCTAAAATATTTTCCCTGATCTAAACTTCTAATAAGATTCCGCCAGATGGCTTGTACACATGTGATCCCCCAAAAAATAGTTTCTTTTATTCATCTAACTCTTAGAGGGAGGCGGAGTGGCGCTTCGGTAATGTATGCACCCATGGATGGAAGGGTCCCGGGTTCGATCCCAGCCCAGGGTCTCCCCCCTTCATCTTGTGCAGAGTTGGGCCATCTCTGGCTTTGTCTCAGGTGGAAATTTCCTCTAGACGCATCCACCCGGGGAGTTTTATTTATTTATTTATTTATTTATTTATTTATTTATTTATTTATTTATTTATTTATTTGGTACCCCCCTTGAGACCTAGTGGTCAATGTAGGGGGGGAGATCACCTCAGTTTTCTATTTTTCATTCTCTTCGGTGCGGGGGACAGGGAAGGGATGAAGAGGGAGGGACAGTGATGCAGTGCATTGTCTTGTGGTGGGGGCCGTGTGCAGTCCCTCAGGGGGCCAAGCTAAGACACCCCCTAGGCGCGGGCCAGAAACCCCACCGACACCGCACCTCTTCCAGGGCAGGGAAAGGAAGGAAGCAGCTGTGGCCTATCTTACAGTACGATCACAGAATTTCCCTATAACCGCAGCCACGCGTGACCCCCGCAGAAAAGGTTGGGAACCACTGTTCTAATCAGAGTAAATAAAACAGGGTCACCAATAGAACAAGATTGGCAAATCACATGAGCATGATTCGAGTCATTCTTTCAAGTAGACTTGTGCGGATAGAGTGAACCTAAAAAACAGGAAGTGGCGGGTCACCGGAAGTTGACCATGACATCTATTTAGGTCACAATTAAACCGAATATAAAAATCGTTTGTCACTATCTTTTGCGGTTCAGGCCCTGATACCTGTCCACATTATAATACTTTTTTTTCGATGATGAGAAAAAGTCTAAAAATTCACAACATGACTACTCACCTCTGAACCACCAGTTCCAGGGACTGGCTGTTATGGATCACGACATTGTTCAAATCAAGAATAGCAAGTCCTGGAATATGGCTTGCGACTGTTCTCAAAATTACATCTGCAGAGGTGTTCCAATTCTGAAGTTGGACTATCTTAAGCTTAGGAAAGCTGCGGATCAACCGGCATGCTTTGGCTGCAGTGACGGAAGTGGGGACAAACTTGACCGCCTCCAAGTGCTTCTTCTGGGTTCTAGAGCAATGTCTCCATTCCCTACAAACGAGGGCAACCCCCAGCAGCAGGGATTGCGCAGGCAAGAAGGAAAATATATGTAGCCATATTTCCCTAGGAAGTTTTTTGTAGCCCTGCAAAGAATAAAATCATGTCTCACTGTATCTCATAACACTGTTTACACATAGGACCCCCCCCCCCCATTAATGTAAGTGGCATTAACCCTATGACACCTACAGACATTGTAAGATGTCCTTCCCGTTTTTTAATCCGGCGGCAAAGTGTTCGCATGCAGAAGGCAAAGTTTGCGGGTCAAACTCCTTCTGCCATGGTCATGGTCATTCTGCCATAGGATGGTGACTCAGCACCCACAAAGTCAGATTGCTACATTTAGCTCGCACCCTTGAAAGGTAAACAACCCCCCACCCTCCTGACAGTTAATGTAAAAATGCGGCATAATTACAGGGTGTCCCATAAGTCTGGACTCTTAGGAATTTCTCAGTACAGTGTTTTAGTATTATAATGAACGTAAAATGAGAGAGCAATCTGACGTCATCAAGATTTCCACGGAAATACCCTCACAGAACAATATGGGTAAACAGTGTCAACAAAAAGCAACAATGGAAGAAACAATGACATCAGATCATTCTCTCGTTTTCCGTAGATTAGATAGATAGATAGATAGTTTTCCGTACATTATGTAGCCATAGTAACAATTTTATAGTGACTTTAAAAATTAAATTAAATTACATTTAAAGTTAATTGCATTTTTTTAAATTCCTAGAACACCCTGTAGATGAATTTTTTCGGCATTTTACATTCAAAAGGATCACCAAGTTTCAATTATAAATATTGGAGCATATTGTTTTTCATTAATATCACTCCTACTACAAATTTTGGTCAAAAAGAGAAGAAAACGGCCCAAAAAACTCAGGTGTCAAAGGGTTAAGTGTGTCACCAAGTTCGCAAGAAAGTGTAAGAAGCCTAAAAAATTCTCAAACCCCATTTGTCCATTGACTTCTTTCTGACGTTTAGAAGTCTTGAATTGGCTCCGTAACTCTTGCTTTTACAAGTTTAGAAGCACTTTTTTTGAAAGAGCATGAAACAGTGGACATTTAAGAAAATTATGATTCCTGGCCAGTTGAGTCTAAAATACAAGGTGAACGAAAAAGAATGTGTGGATTTAAAAACCTTATAACTCGAAAACTTGTAGACATATCTAAATGATTTCAGTTTTGAAATGCTAAGAAATGTCTAAAGTTTTGGTCTCACCTTAGCTTGTTTCAATATGAGATTCATTTGTCACTCAGCATATTTAAAAATATCTGTATACGGTCTCGTGCCAAATCCACTCAATCACATCTACAGTTACTGTTGCAATCCTATCACATAGGGACTGGAGATCTTTGCACCACACACACTGTTCTTGTCAGTTCTTGTCAGGGAGCGATTTGATCGTGCAATGTCATCGCCAGCAGTAACATCGCTGCGTAACCAAAGTGACCAGTATTGTTTGAGACGAAAATCTATTGTTACTTTCACCTCAAACAATTGGATTCATCGCTCGGTGATGACATAGCGCGATCAAATTGCTCACATGTAAACGCACCTTAAGGTTTCAAACTCTGCACGTTCTTTTTCAATCACCCTGTAAATGATACCAAAACTTGTGTGTAGTGGAGCCCTTCTGGTCTACAAAAGGTTTCTGTACACAGGAAAGGGGCCACTCTATGTGACAGTAAATCTTTTTACATGTCACTCTGAAAAAATTGTTCTCAGAGTCCATAAACTGGGAAGACTGTTGGCCACCACTTGGATGTGACTAAGCTAAAATCAGGTTTCTGAGTTCTGCCTTACAGTTGCAAACATGCAATTTGTTATGCAGGGTGAAGGGAAACTCGCAGATAATTGCCAGGTAGACTGATAGTAGCCTACTCGTAAAACTAATATAGGGATGTGCAATTAGTTTTGGGCTGTTGCATAGTTCATGCGTGCGGCACCGTCAAAGTTTCGTGATGTCACGTCCATTCCACCAGCTTCGCAGAAGCAAAAGTCAGCTCGAGGGCCTCCGGTCTCTTGCCTTAGTCCCCTAACACATCATCCATGTGCAATAGGTGATCAAATCCCATCAGAGTAAGAATCCGGGGACGACACCCATGCACTTTGTCGTTTTTACCTCGTATTTTACCATCTGGCCCTCTACACTTTAGAGGTGCTGTACGTATTAACTACGCAACGGAGCCAAAAACTAATTGCACATTCCTATATTACTTTTGCAAGTACTATATAAGTTTACCTGGTGATTGTCCGCAAGTTTCCCTTCACCCTGTATTATCCACAACGGTATAGAGGGTATGCTGTACAGTAAACAAGTAACCCATATCCTGTATATGAAGTCTAGCATATTGTTAATTAACCTGTTACACCCTACCAAAAATTTCAGTCTATCTAATCTCCATTTTTTCAAGCATAAATAGTATGGTACCCAACACAGCTTTTATTCATCTGCCAGTTCCTAGTGACATCCCTGCAGCCTTCCATTTTCATCATCACTGTTTACCTGCTGAAATTCTGGTGCAACCTGTACTTCGGCAGGATCATCCCCACCACCTTCTCGTTTTTGCCTCTTTGCCTCCAATCTTGATGACCTCCGTGTAGGCCTACCCGCCATGTTCCCTCCTATTACTTGCTGGTGGAAGGAGTCTTTAGGACAAGACACAAATCCGGGTCTGAGACAAAGAAAAATGGAGGTGAGATGAAAGGAGAGGATCAGAAAACAATGATGCTGCAGAAAAATTACGGCCAATAGAAAAGTGCTGTTATCAACTAGTTGGAACTACTGGCAACATCCACTGCCAGTCCTTGAAATCACCACAGCACTACAGGGTGGGTCAGAACAGAGGTCACACATCCACACGACCACAAATACATGAACCCCCAGTAATAACACATAGTGCTGTGTGAACATTCATTGCCCAAAGCACTTTGTAATCTTAATTTCCTGCCTGGTAACTCAGGGCTTCTGAGAGGTGGCAAATTATTCAGGCTTAATCTATTGTACCACTGTGACACACAAACTACACTAATGCCATAGTTCATGTTCTTTTCCAGGATATGGAATAAATCTAAACTAATTTTTCCTCTCATTTCTACTCATTTTCATTAGTTATTACCAAGCATAGAAGGTGAACCAACAGCAGGAGATGACTATTTGATTGTCATATTTCCCTCACAATCGAACAACCCTTGCATAATATGATTCTAGGCCTAGCAATTAATCCAGATTTCAAGAGCAAGTGAGCCTCATTCTCACTTTCCTCTTACGGTCCTTAACCTACCAATCCTTAACAAGCACCACTCGCAGTCGCCTTCCACAAAAGTAGGTGATCAAATTGGTTTTAGACGGAAAACTATTGCCAGGAAAACGAACCGGACGATCACGTCTCCAGCTGCCACGTCATCTTCGGCAAGTTGGCAGGGACGGAAGGGTAGCCAACTGCATTCGTACCCATCAAGTTGTACCAACAGAAATGGAATTTTCAGTACGGTAACTCTTTCAATCCGCCACGGAGGTCTTACTTCTCTCTTTCTTTTTTACTGAAGGGAATGTTTTTGCTCTCATTTCAGTTCTTTTTTGACAGTAGCCTAGGCCTACGTAATAAGTACAATGATGCCTCATTTAACGTCATTGAACACAAGGCATAATGATGATAGTGTCTCGCAGAGCAGTCATATAATCATGAACTTTGTTTGATTGGCGCTCAGGAACGTAATTTCAGTCCTGAAGGGTGACATTTTCTGCTGGAAGATGGAAGCATGGAAGGAAGACTGTGTGTTCTATGCATGCAAATCTCAGCATATGATCATCCCGAGCTGTCGTTATGTAATAAGCCACTATTATTGTCATTCTGAAGCAAGTAATTGTTTTATGGAATACTGTATATATGTTCATATCTCGGGTCAAAAACAACTCGAATCTACTGGGTATGATTCCTTGATAAAAAATAACATTGCAGAACTCAAATTGCAATAAATAGGCCGTGCGACTGCACATCATATGACCGTCTGTAACTTGATGATAATTTATACAGTAGTATCACTTTCTCTGAGGCGTTATCTGTTATACGTATTAGTTCTTTACATCCGCTATATCTCGCTGACCTACTGACAGCTACGCGATTTTATCCCCTCCCTCACTCCCTGAATCCAACATGGCGGCACCTTTATTCTCGTTCTCGAAGTGTATGTCAGTGTAGTTGCGGTCAGTGGAGATAATTTTTTGGTTTTTGAGACGTTTGGTGTCCGGGTTGTGGTTATATAACTTCGCTGGGTTGGATAAGCATTTTAGTATCGAAGGACTGATCATGGCCCCCGTGGATCTCGAGTTAATGTTTGAAACTCTCTTGAGCGTAAAACGTATGCTGGAAGATTTGTCGCCCCGAGTTATCTCACTGGAGGAAGGGATGGATGCCCTGAAGGAATGGGCCTGGAGTGGTGGGTACCGACGAGGGGCTGAAGAGGGCAGAGTAATGGGACCAGGTGAGTTGGGGACTTGCATTTTAATAAGGGGGCTTTGACATGAGGTGATGTGGTTGTAAGGCAAATGGTCGCATTCCAATCAGGGCCGGCAACCTTTTCAAATTAAGGCAGATATAGGAGGAGGTGACACTGATCCTATTGAGTGAATCTTCATTTCTTTTCTGCGTACTCATGTGAGTCTTATTTACGAGTAACATAGATGGCCACTTTGAAGTGGTAAGCATGATTATGAATTTTGCTTGTGGGAGGCAATGGGGAAAAGCAGAGAAAATGTGCACAAGCACCGAGAGAAGCCTTCATCATAACTCCTCTCATGTGAGGAAATTATTATCAGTTCCAAGCACAACCAAACGGACTCATTTTACTCCGTTTTACTCCCCTGAATTTTGATTTTTTTTTTGCATTTTCTAATTCTCCTTAGCCTACCGGTATAGTGTTGTGCAAACATATATCACCTCAGCTGCTAATGCTCACGTTAGCGGGTGATACAACACTATAGGCCAAGAATAATTAGAAAATGCAAAAAAATCTCGAAATTCAGGGGGAGTATACAGATTACAGAGTCAAGTTGGGTTGTCAGAGATTGAACTCTGGGCATTGGAACTGTATGGCTGTGGCATTTGGTTGCGTTAACCATGCTTATGCCACCATACTGTTCTTGTCACAAGTATTGAAGAAAAGCCAGGAGTAGTTATTATGACGATGAGTTGGATTGTAAAGTCTCTCCTGATCATCAGATTTCTGGAAGAATTTTCCATTTGGAAATGGTTTTGATATAATTATTATATCCTCTATGTTTGCGTGCGTTTTCATGGGTTTGTTCCAATTTCCTTCAACGGTCGCATTTTGTCACTATTGAGGCCTAGGGGTTAACCCAAGGGTTAAGTGTTAACCCAAGGGTTAACCAATAACCACTCGACTGTAAAGTGTTCGCTGGAGTACCAAATTCAAGGAGTACCAAGGAGTACCTAAGAGTAAGGTACCTAAGGAGTACCTGGGAGTACCACTACAGGCGTAGATACACCGGAGTACCGAAGTGGCTAACCCCTTGATTGAGGCTATGAATAATAAAGTCTGGCCAAATTAAATCAAAATAATGTGACTCCCTAATTAGCTACACATCGGTCAAAAGGTAACCTGAAACAACAACATCAACAACAACAATAAAATTTGGACGCATTTTGACAACCTTTTCTTTCCTTGGTGTTCTTGTAATTATTTGCCATGTCGAAGACCATCACAGTCGTCACATGTATGATACGAGTAACTGTCTCCTATGGTTGACTTGTAAATGAGCGAGTGCTGAGAATGAGGGTGTCACTGGAATGTGGTTTGTCTCTATGGTTGCAGATAACAATTCAAGCAACGTTCCTCCTGAAGCCCTGCCTTTGGTCAATGACCAAAGTGGAAATAATAATTCATCATTGCCTGTGGGCTACGTGAATGTTGACCAGCGCAGCACAGAAGAGATGGCAGTGGATCATGAGGACCCTCAATTCCTTGAGAGTTTGGTGAGGATGAAATTGCTCATTTATGGCATTTATGGGGTCAAGAGGTTAAATGAAATGGCCAGGTCAAAATTTAAGGGGTTTGACAGGTGTTGGTGTAAATTGGCCATATTTTTGGGACAATGGCTATGGACAAAGTATCGCAACATTTGTAAAGATGTGCGGTAGATGCAGTTACATACCGTATATCATAATCACAGTAAGTATTGCCCTCTGAAAGTGGTAGTTAGTGTCAGTGATGAGAGTGCAGTTATGCAATAAGTTTAATTTTAAAAAAATAATCCAAGATGTATAGCCTAATCTGAAACATTTTTGGTTTAGTTGCAAAGAAACATTTTAATCACACAATTATTTCATAAAGAAGTACTGGTATGAATTTTAATGTGGTTTTCAGTCAAGTTAACAAGGGCAAAAATATTTCCTTATCAATATTTGTAGTGAAATAATTGATGGGCTCCATGAAAGAAGGGGGCAACTAATGTGGAATCCCAATGTTGTTTGTTACCCCCTTCTTTCATGGAGCCCTCCAATTGTTGAAGACCAATGAACATTGTTTACTTATCAGTGTCATTGCAATAGAACGTGTTGATAAGTTAGTGTTATAACAGATGACATATTTCATTCTGAACTCTTTGTCTAATGCTAATATGAAATATTGTTAGTTGAAGGATAGTAGCATGTTTTTCCCTCTAATGGTAGAATGAAGACTTGGAGGAATCCAAAGAAGACGGAGCATCCAGAAACATTGATGAAATTCCTCTCCGCCGGAGTGAGATTCAGTCAGATTCCAATGCAGAAGTTGGCAGTGCGACAAACACAGGTATGATTGTGATTTGCACTAGGTTTTTCATAATTTGACTGACAAACATCCAGGTTGAACTCCTGTAGCACAACAGATCACTTCATGAGAGATGTTATTTGGCCACTTAAGCATCATTTCTGAGATAATGGGGGTTTAAACACATTTCATGAAATATTCTGGCATGAAAGAATTTCTCTGCACACCTTACATATTTGTTTAAATTTTTGGTGATACCACGTTAATATTATGAGCAATTCCAATGGGTGTAGGAGCCAGTGTGTTAAGTGATGAAAGAGTATAATAAATAGCCTGTTTCAGGGTTAATGGTATTTCCTCTTATTTATAATTTAAATATTTTGGCATTTTAACATTTCTGCAGGCCAAGGAGCTGCCTCCACCTCTGGACGTGTCCTCTCGGAAGAATCTCCCACTTTCTCCATACACGATGGTGGAAACCCGCATCAGGAAGCAGAGCACCTGACCATTCGAAATATTGCGGTATGTGATTTTTTTTTAAATGGCTTCTATCATATATGGTGGGGGCCAGTGACATGCTGTCCCTTCCTATGGATGTTTAGTGGTCAGCTATTGCATTGAATTATTGTTCCGCAAATATTATTGTTAACAGATACCAAGCTACGAGTACCTACACTGGAAGACTCCAGTATGTCAAAGTTTGCACCCTCTCTGAAAGTGGGTGGCAATCCTACCAGTCTATTATAGTCTTTCTCGATTTCCGCCCCAAAGTGGCTTTAAGGATGTGAGTCAAAGGATGTGGACGTCCTGCCTTGAGTAACACTATGACACGTGTTCATCCTGGAGGTGACTAACTGTACACTCGTGACACTCCCCCTGGCTGCTAAAAGGGGTGACCCTCCTGGGTCACGGGGCACTTGGGTAGGTCGAAGAGTCTGATTGGGTACATCCATGGAAGTTCACATTTGATGTCTGCTGTCAAACAACACCGCTAGTCACTGCCAAAGAGTTCTGCTATAATCTCTATGTATAAACGAGAATGTTTGTCCATATATACGAGTATTCCGGTGATTATGGGAGTAGTACAATGTCAACATAAAAGATGAGAGTAACTTTAAAAGCCTGAGAATTTTCCTTGTATAATATTTACTGGGCCAGAAACCTTTGTTACACCCTGTATTAAATGGAAAAATGCGAAGAGTATAAAAATATGGTCGGTTGACAGGTTTTTCCGCGAGAGGAAGTGCCAGAAAATATGGCAAGTGAGTTGTCATCTAGCCCGTGTTGCCGATGTGAACTTTGGGTGGAATTTCGTCCCACTGCTAGCAGGGGCTGATCCAGACTTTCGATTTGGGGGGGGGTCATGGTGTCATGGTCCTGTCGGACCGTTCTGTACCATACCGCAGACTTGGTGGCGTTTGCGAGGCGGGGTGGGGGCATAAGTCACAAAGGGCGGGGAGGAAGAGCGCCGCAGGCGAAAATTTCTGGGGGGTTCAAGGTCACACGAGTTTAGGTGAATGTAGGAGATTTGAATGGGTGTATACAGTATTTGATGAAATTGGTAGCACTTTTTCCAAAAAATCATCCTAATTTGCAGATTAAAATTTAGAACTTTCCACGGTTTGGGGGGGGTCATGACCCCCGTGACCCCCCCCCTGGATCCGCCCCTGTTGACCGTAGCAGGTTGGTGTAGTGGTTAAGGAGTCTGACTGCTAATCGGGAGGTCCTCGGTTCGATTCCCGGGGCCGGCGATNCCAAAATTCTTGTCATGTCTTTTGCATAGTTGCTATAGGTGTTTAGGTCAAAAATGACAAAAATGTTGGTTATCATGTTTTTCCAACACACCCCTCGAAAGTACGTACGTGTACCCTTCGATTGGCACCCCTCGGCTCAGAGGCCACGCCCATTTTTCCCGCCAAATTTTGAAGGCACTTTTAAATATTTCGTAATTTATCCAGTAATGTCATTTTGATGCAACAGAGTGATGGAATGTGTGCTTAGAGGCATGGGCTAGCTATTATGAACAAAAATCCCAAATCCCAGACCAGCTAGGACCTCAGGTGCCCCATTGCACCAACCGGAATTACCGATCCGATAGCTCTTAATGGATCATTAGGAGCCCTTTTAACGTGTGCTAACGATCTGTTAGGAGTTATCGAATCGGTAATTTCGTTGGCGCAATAGGGCATGCGAATCCACCAGGTCTCCCTCATCAGTCATCACAAACTCTCTCTGAAGGTGGGGGCACCCATCACGCTCCTTCGAAATCTGGATCCCCCATTTATGCAATGGCACTCGGTTCCATAATATATTATTGCAAAGGTAACTACGAAATCAATGCGTTACTCCTATGGAAAAGTATTTCATAACCCGAGCAAAGCCGGGCATCCTGCTAGTTCGTCAATAAAAATGCCAAGTTATGAATCAAGTGATGTTTACAACTCCTTCACCTTGATAAAACACACTGTTCATAGTCACATGCATAATCTGTCCAAGTCACTGGCCCAAATTTATGCAAAAATGCCATTGCATTAATTTTTCCCTTCGAAAAAGGGCGCCGTACATGGGTCATCTGATTTTTAATTGTCTGTTCCACGGTCACGGTCGGTTCGATCAAGTTTCGATGTTCTCTTCCGTCGCCGCGACTATAGTGGCGCTAGTTGCAGTACAGTGCTGGACATATTAGCCGTCGCTGAATGTTTTTTTTCCGGCGGCGGCGGCGGCGGCGTTACCTGTCAACCCTGTCCGGCGGGCCAATTCAAACATCAGCCCATGGAGAGCGCTTCCATTGTTGCCACTGTTTACAAATCGAGTGAGTGACGCGGACGACCCAGCGACGGGTCTCTTCTGCCTGCGCACTCACTCACTCAATTTGTAAACAGTGGCAACAATGGAAGCGCTCTCCATGGGCTGATGTTTAAATTGGCCCGCCGGACGGGGTTGCCAGGTAACGCAGCGCCGTCGCCGACGGAAAAAAAACATTCAGCGACGGCTAATTTGTCCAGCACTGTACTACTCGTCTGTCACTTTGGTCACATCCAATTATCTACTCTCTTTTTTTTCATCGCACAATGTTGGACTTGATTTTTCCCAAAGCCTCCCACCAATATTCTTCAGGTAAACTCGTCTCAATACTGTCACTCATGAAAATCAGTGAAATAATGGGAATAAAACAGTGGCACAATATCTCCCCGTCTATAGTCCCCCTTTTTCATTCATTGGGTCATAGTCATAGCTCAAGAACAAATGCAGATTTTAAAAAACATCAACTCGTATTTACTACCTTCAATTATGTAGTTATCGAAATATTAACTTACCTGCATGGTTACGAGAAGCAACCGGCCACTCACGGCAACCACTACTATACCACCAAGTGCAAAACTTGAAGAAAATGAAAACTTCAACAATAATATATTTTACGGGCCTTATCACAACAAATCGCGAATTTCTCTAATTCAGACCCACATCTATGCTTTCAGGATAATTCCATGTCAGGGCTGGATCCTAACCTTGGCGGAAATGGCTGCGAACCTGGCGATAATGAATGCACGATGTCAGCTGTAGTTGATCGAAGTGATGAACCATCTCCTGGGCCAAGCGGAATGGTGACCAGGAACAAAAAATACAATGTAAGTAAAGTTAAGTTGGGGAAAAAAATAATGTTTTCCATTTTCACCAGTACATTGCAAAACTTGCATTCTTTTTTAAATATTAAATTACTGATCTGTCCTATTCTACCAGTAATTTACAAGAGATACAGTATATTATGTAGCATCGCCGAGTTTGTATTCCAATTACAAAATTCACAAACATAATAATTATGTTGCGTTGGTCCAGGCCATGAAATATTTTGATTGTAGAGTTTTAAACCTGTCTGTAGATGGTAATTTTCAGAAGAGGGTGACTGAAAGTTACAGAATTAAATCAGGGCAACATAAAAGTCATAAAAATTAGCTGATATGTTATTCATATAAAATTATCGGTATCGGTTGCATAACTAGTAGCAAAGATCAGGTGGAATTAGATGTTCATTTCACATGTTGCAGGTTCCTGCAAATAAAGATTTAGAACAGTTTGAAGACAGTGAGCATTCCAGTACTGTGAGGGATTCTGGGGGTGATTCTGATTACATTCCTCCAAGTCGCTCAGCTGGCAGAACCTTGAAGAGGAAGATGAAGAAGCGAAAGGGAGAGGTATGTTTTGCTAAATTATTTAGGAGCCATAAAATGTTGCAATTGATGACTTTAGGCCAGTGGTTTCCAACCTGGGGGTCGCGGGCAGGGTTGCGGGGGGTCGCGAGCTTTAGTGCAATAATATTTTGCAATATAATTATGTGCAATAATGAAGAGTTAATAATGATTGAATACTGTGTACCTACGAGTTTCATGTTTGAGCCATAGTTCGGCTAGAGAAATCTAGTAATGTTCGCATCATGCATTCCTCTATTCGCGGAGGCCCTGCTATACCGAGCTCACGGAGCCAATCAAGAGAGGCATCTTATTATTACGATTATGTGGCATGAGAGAATAGTGGGGAATTTTGCGAAGGGGCAATGCAGGTGGATCTGCACAGTCTGGGTGGAGGGAGACTTTTATATTACACTACAGTATCGTAGGAGGTAGGAGTGACAGTGGGCTGCTGCGGGGATTCCCTGCTCATGCTCATCAACAAGAGTCAACCTGTGTGGGGAGGCTCCCGGACAAGGGGGTAATCACTTCGGTACTCCGGTGTACACCTGCAGTGGTACTCTTCGGTACTCCTTTGGTACTCCTTGGTACTCTTCGGTACTCCTCGGTACTCTTCGGTACTCCTCGGTACTCCTTGGTACTCCTTGGTATTCCCAGGTACTCCCGTCGGAAGGCGCGACGATAGAATTGATACGCTTACGTACGTAACAAGAGGAGACCAGATGGTTGAGAGAGGAGGAGGTGGGCAAAGGGGGGCATTCGCTAAACCATTGTTTCCTGCTGACAGAATCATGGATGGGATCAGGCGCTGAGACTACCTATTCTACTAGTTAGGCGATGTCGTTTTGGCAAAGCGCAAAGGTTTTATGACACAATAATATGCATCATATTAGATTCTCCAAGCCTTCTGGCATGGGCCTACTGGTAAACATTAGTAAAAGTACGTAGTTTTAAAATTCCCCTCAGAGTCTTGAGGAAATGTTGGGTGAAAAGCAATGCGATAAGCTGGCCGCCATGTTGAGTGATGCGATAAAATCGCAGACGTCTGCCCCGGGGCCGCCCTAGCCCTAGCTCTTCAGAGTTCTCCGGCTGCCCTTTTTAGGTCTACGGGAGCCACCGGTCCTTGTTATCAATGCATCGTAACCAACCACGTGCGGCCTTTTTCACGTTGTGGTCTTCATTCCTTCCCTTGAAATATCGATACCGACTGAGGGTGATACACGCCTGCCCCGGGCCGGCCCTCCCTCGTTAGAGTATGTCGCCTGCGCTGTCGAGGTCTCTGGGACCTGGTGGCTCCAGTGATGGATAAATCTTAATCTAACGTGTACTGGTTATTCAGCACATTCTTGCCCTCTCAAGGTCGACCTTGAACATGTAGAATAAAGTCACTTATATTTTGGAAAAATTGGGGTTTCAAATCTGCAGGTGTCTGAAGTGTGCTACAATAACGCTATTTATCATAATTGCAGTTACGCTGCTGCATCCTCGTCTCCGCAAAAAAATCTTTTCAAAGTACTGGTCTGGTGTGCGACAAAAATCGACTACCGTCATACAAGTGCGAGTGCATTTGTCGGAGATCGCAATGTTCCAATTTGATAAATTATTTTCTTGCTGCTAGCACTGTTTATGCTGTAATAGGGATGAATTTCCACAACCGGGTCAAACAATACGTAAATCCTCGTCGTCTTTCCGACATTCCGACGAATTTTTTATTTGCCTTCAATCGCATTTTTATGTGCAGGGGATATGTGTATTATGAACATGTCGGTCAACATGACACACGACAATGGCTCCGACGACGACAGCCTTTACACCAACAGGGTGGCAGAATAAGGGCCCGGAAATGTGCAATAATACGCCATCCGAATCATTCGCACGTGTGAAGATTTAAAGGGCGGGACAAGTTGGCAACGTTGCTCTAGGCAGACGCCTCGCCCACCATGGTGCTGCGTAACGAATTTGTTGTAAACAGAGCAGACTCCTGTCAATGTATTTATTCCCGCTAAACAAATGAAAATTTTGACAATGTATTTTACAAAATCGGTTCAGATAATTATGTTTAAAGTTATTTTTAAAACTTCATAAAGAAATGTACTGCAGCTAGAACATGGTTGTAGAAGACTCAGGTTAGGTCAGCACTCCCCACCCACCCCCTGCCGAGAGGTTTTGCAGTGGGTGCTCACCTGAGACCGCCACGAGACATTTCCCAGAGCATTTATGTGGCGACCCTATCGGACTAAGGCTGAACTTTACAGGTACGAAAGGGAAGCGCTACATTCTGGCCCAACATGGCCGCCGGCGGCCATGTCGGGACCCCCAATGTAGCCCTCCCCTTTCGTACCTGGGTGATAAGCCCAGAAGATAGGGGTAGTGTCCGTGGGCTGATCAGGACAGTCTGGGCTACAACATATCCCATTTTTCAGGCAAATTGAACGGAAGGCCACTGGCCCATACATTTTGTGCCATGTCCTTTACACATCCAAAATCATCCAAAACATTATATCCATATCCAGTTTATTGACATCTGCCAGTTATTTGAATGAAAATGCAAGATATTTTATCCAAGATGAAAATGCAAGATAATTACAACTGGCAAATGACCCAACAGACTCTTTGGGAATTGGCTGAAATATATGCAAAGAGCGTAATGTATTCAAGGTATAAATACCAGGAAAATGTGTGCATGGGATATATAATAATTATAATACAAGTTGTAGTCAAACTCCATATTCGACATTAGCCTACATTACATGGGAAAAAGAAATGGGTCACGATGAGAAGTAATTTTAAAACTCAGAAAAAAACCTGCTTTGTTGAACTTTTACTGTGGTGGAATCTGATTCTAACAAAAGAAGGTGACACAAACAGTAGTGATAGGCATACTGATGTCCAGAACTGTATGCTAGATTAGTTTTTCCATTTTTGTACTGACAAGTTGGAATAGCCTACATCACAAAAAATGGAAATATTTTATGATTGTGAGAGCTTTGATCTCACCATTTTATGTGTTAAATGTTTGAAACCTAATCTATGCAGATTTTCTGTTAAAAATCTGGGTCTTTGTAAAAAAAACGAGAGAAACCCAAATTTTCCTTGGAAAAAACGAAAAATCAGGGTTTCCCTGGCCTTTACAACACTAGCCCTAACTGTGACAGTTTGGCCGAATCCGAAACAAATGGGCGTCACGAATAACACTTGAAAAAATCAGAGACAAAGGATGAAAATTCGGGACTGCCCCGGAAAATTCGGGATGTCTTGTCTCGTTACAGTTATATTTTCCATTTGGAATGTATGACTTACATCATCCACCACATACAATATTTGCGAAGGTGCTGTTTTATACCTTAAAATAGCTGATTATTTTGAACTATATTTTTTTGGGTCCAGGGCGGGGAGGGTTACAACTTCCCCCAACCCCCTCCCCCTCCCTACGCCGCTGATCCTGGTACTACAATACTGCACTTTTGCAGTGTCGCTTTGTATTTATCTTGTCGTCTCATTTTGTAATGTCCGGGCCAAAAGGTCAAGTTAGTACTTTTGCCTATTACAGCAGCTGCTGTGGTCTCAAACCACGACTCGGACCGTCCGACCACGCGACCGTCCGACTTCGGGACATGTGGTGTGGCTTCCGGAATATATTCCGGAACCCACACAATGACCAACGGCCGCACGGCCCACCGTCCGGTTGACATGCACAGCATACACCTTATGTATCGTAATGAACGCCGCCCCCCCCCCCCCCCCCNCGGATTTGAACTATAGGCCTATGTTTGAGGTCCGGGGGGAGGGAGGGGGGTTAACCCCCCCCCCAACCTCCCCCACTGCTAGGTTTGGTACTCTTTGGTACTCCCAGGTACTCCTCGGTACTCTTTGGTACTCCTCGGTACTCTTTGGTACTCCTCGGTACTCCTTGGTACTCCTTGAATTTGGTACTCCGGTGTACACTTTTCAGTCGAGTGATTACCCCCTTGCTCCCGGAGTTGTTTTTGTGTTGAGATAGTGTTACCGGGTGTTAGACTGCTGTGTGTGTTCCAAAGTGGGAATCTGCTCTGTTTTTGTGGTCTACAACGCTATCAACATGGACAAGTTCCTTCTGCATGGAGAAGCGCTCGGTGCCCACGGAGGATTGGACAGAAGCCTCACAATATTGATGAAACACTTGTATTGGCGGCTGCTGTCGACATTGTTGAATCGTTGTTTGGTTCAGCTTATGGAGATCAGGTACGAATGATTCCATTGGCTGATAACATTGTGGGAAGAAGGATTGCTAACGATATTGAAGATCAACTTATTGCTTCCCTAAGAGAATCTTCGTTCGCCATATACAACTTGATGAATCCGTCGACGTAGTTAAATATGCTCACCTGATATCTTATGTTCGTTTTTTCACTGACAATTGCGTTAAAAAATAACTCATCTTCTGCAAATCACGGAACGAACTACAGCAGAATTGTTCAAAATCACAGATGATTGCATAACTGTGAAAGGATTGAACTGGAAGGACTGCGTCGGCGTATGTATACCGATGGTGCCCCTGTGATGTCAGTCGTGAAGACTGGTTTGAGAACTCTCCTTCAATAAAAGAGGTCCGAGACGCAGTATGGACTCACTGCATGATTCATCGAGAATAGTTCGTTTCTCACACAACCAGTTCAGGCAGGTTTTTCATTATGGAAAAGTTTGTAATATTTCCATTTGTTTCTTTTTGTATGACTACCATAAAATCTCTTAGTTTCCATCACACAAGTGTTTCCGTTACTGTAGCTCTAACAATAAGACTTGCAGAATTTCATTTGACAGGAATTGCTCTGCTCTTTCTACATTCATCTATGGCAGTGCTTCCCAGCCTTTTTTGTTGGTGACCCCAGAAAATCATATTGCAAAATTGCAACCCCCACTTTGAAATTTAACCCATACAACCTCCTCACGTCCGCACTAGCATACCAGTACCATACCTATCGCATCACCTGCCAGGCATGCACATTTTGATCCACCAACATGACAATCGGAATATTATTGTCGAATATCTGCATTGTTCTATCGCTTATCTTACGACAGCGGACAGGGGTTCACAAACTGTGAGGAGGGACGGTAAAAATTATTTCCACGAAATTATTATAGATCTCTTGGAAATTATGATCATAAGGTAAGTTACAGAACAATTCAGATACCGGTACTCGACACTAGTTTAAAATGCTTTTCATTTCACTGTTTAGTTGTTTACCTGCCTTTTCATGTTGGGGGATCAAAATGTGCACATCAGGAGGGTCGAGAATTTTACGAGACAATTTTCTGGGGTTGCGAACGGAAAAAATTGGGAAGCACTGCCTTACGAGCATTTTTAAAGAACGATGAAGCCATTTTGTAAAAATAATTACTTTGTTGCCATCTCGAGCGACACGAAGTTTGAGGAACGTTGAGATGTCGAAACTGGAGTGCTCAATGGAAACATATATCGCGGATAAAAATGTAACACATGAAAAACGAAGAAACATAATTACGTCTGAATTGCCTACTTTGAATGCCCGCGCTACTCTTAGCACGGCAACATGGCCGCCGCGCGAAAGCGGGCTCATCACTATCGATAGAGGGCGAAGGTGGGCCTTCAGCTTCAGCTATCCATACTATATAGAGATCAGTGGTACGCACCCGTCCACCGTACATAATCGTCCCAGGGGCATATAATTTTATTCGTCCTCGGCATCTTTGCATGGGCGCCATCTTTGAAATCTTCTCGGCATTCTTTGCATCACTTTGCATGGTGGTCGCCATCTTTGAAATCTTACCGCTTCCTGATTGGCCTCCCTGGTACATCCCTAGGTTGCCAAATCTCTTCCTAACACACTGCGCAGGAGCCGACAAGCCCCTCCCACCGGTCTGGGTCTTTCACTGCTTCTTACAAGAAGTGGATATCAGTACGATGAAAATTCCATTTTTAGTAGTAAGCTAGCAGGCGCTTATGAGCTGCTAAGTAGCAGTGCTGATAAGAAAGACGAAAATGCGACCCATTATTAAATATTTTTTTCAGTTGAGTACTGCAATGTGTCCCAGACAAACTACCGTGAGACCCATTGTGATGCAGCAGCATGTCATTTCATCAGGAGTTGCTAGGGTGCCTGGTTGGAAAGACATGCCTCCAAAGCCCCTAATAAATGTTTCGAACATGGAAAATGGTAAGATATGACTGTAACACTAATTTTATTCCTGTGTCCTATGTCCTTTGTAAAATGAGCCCATGAAAAACACATGCCTGGCTTTTTTGCAGGTATGGTTCTCTCTTGGGACGTGCCTTCAGTCACTAATCATACGAAGATAAGCAGCTATCAGCTGTATGTGTATCAGGAAGAGCCAATGCCATCCAACCCAACTCCGTGGAAGAAGCTCGGGGATGTAAAAGCTTTACCACTGCCTATGACGTGTACACTAACTCAGGTAATATTTTAAATCCATGTAATTCGAGCCATATTATGTGTTAACCACTTTGGCAGGAAATCATTTCAACAATGAAATGGTCTGAGCAGCTCACTTGGACCAATCAATATTGATGGGAACGAATCAGTTCACAAATATTTCATTTCTGAGATATAGGCCTACACAGTTGAATCAAGATATAACAGCCTCGGCTATATATTATAACAGACTTTCGGTTATAACATACTCGAAAGGCCAGTCCCGTCATACTTCTATAGTATATGGCGTGTGTATTCGGCTATAACAGACCTTGGTTATAACAGACTGATTTCCATGGTCTCTTGAAGTCTGTTATATACTGATTCAACTGTCTTTTTTGCTACTTTTGCATCTGCAAGTAGGATCTTTATCCTTCTGAAGCCCAGATTTTTTTATAAATTTTTGTTATTTGTTAAATTTTTTTTAAAAAAATTATTTTTATTTTTTTAAATTTTGTAAAAAATTTTAAAACCCAATGGCTAGAGGGCTGTACGCTGGGCGTCAGGAGGTTATATTCATGTCCAACATTGTCTTCTGTAGATTATGTAAAAGAAATTTTGAAACTGAGCAGAAAAAAACAACGAAGATCCCAGACTTATAATGAGTAATGTCACATGATGCTATATTTTTTCAGTTTATGAAAGGGCACAAGTACCACTTCACTGTTCGGGCCATTGATGTCAACTCAAGATGTGGACCATTTAGTGAACCAGCTGCAGTGTTACACTAACTGTAAGCCAAGGTACACCATGAGTCTACTTTTTCATATGGTATGTAAGTGGTGGACAAATGGGAGTGGAAATACTTTGAAGTTCAAGGAGATGTTATTGTTTAAATATATTTTAAAACAACTTTGGGAACTTGGGCACCCTGCATAATATTTAGGACAAGAGAATATTTTGTTTTGCTAACAAGTGCTATGCAATGAATAGAGCTCTTGTGTTACTTGAATTCATACAAACCTTGAGAATTGGCCAGCATCTCTTCTTAGATGCAAAAATTGGTGCAGCAGTTTTAAGAAATGGATCAGTATAGTCTGGGTGCTACGGGTTTGAACTTTGCATTTTGTGACAAAAGTGTGAAACTCGGTACACTTGTTCTTTGGACACTTCTGATCAATATCTGGACGTGGAGCCACGATGACCCACCCAGGTGGAAGTCACTTTCGCAGAGTTGCCATAACTACCAGGTGCAGCATCCTTTATAGGACCTTGTATTCAGTGATAAAAACATGACTCGCCGTAATTGGTCTTTGGACACTTCTGAACATGTGTGGAAGTGCGACCATGATGACTGATCCCGTTGTGGGTCACTCGCAGGGTTTCCAGATCTAACGGGCCCAACATGCCTCTACGTAGACCATGTGAATTGGGAGCTTGCATTCAGTGATAAAAACGTGAAACTCAGTACACTAGTTCTTTGAACTCATCTCAACATAATTATCTGGACGTGGGTAGCCCCTGGTGGCCCCGCCAGGCGTCACTATCGCCGGGTTGCCAAATCAAACAGGTGCTACTTACCTTTACATGATTAAGGGCCTTGCATTCGGTGATCAAAACATGAAACTCAACCCAATTGGTCTTTGGACACTACTGAACATGTCTGGAAGTGGGGCCACTATGGATGGCCCCGCTGTGGGTCGCTCGCGGGGTTGCCAGATCTAACGGGTTCTCTACGTAAACTACAGTAAAACTTCTATAAGTCGAACTTCCCTAAGTCGAAGTTCTCTATAAGTCGAAGAAAATGATGAGCTTGGTTGGTCACAATGTAAAAGAATATGAAATAAACTTCCCTAACTAACTCGAAGTTCTCCATAACTCGAAGTGCAGGCAGGGCCTTACGATGGGATATCAATGCATTTTCAGTCTCCCTAAGTCGAAGTTCATGTTGGCGAGTACGGAAAATTGTCTCATTTCCCAGCTGAAGGGTCGAGAGTAGGCCACATGTACAGAAAGGCTCAATTTCCTGACCTCCGTCTACCAGGCATACCGAAAGAAGTGTTTGACTCGATTGTGACAATTGAATCCTTGAGTCTAAGAGTAGGCAAATGTCCGTAAAGGAGATTTTTTCACAACAAAACAATGAGGAACATTGTAAGTGTGATAGTGACAGTTATTTTTAAGTTTTGAACACCTTTGGTCGCTGGATATAAAGGTAGGCTTCCTTATAGAGTTATGTGCTAAAAAAAAGCCAAACTTATCTAACTCGAATCTTCTATAACTCGAAGTTTTTTCCCGGTCCCATGGAGATTCGACTTATAGAAGTTTTATGCCTGGTGGCACCAACAAAATTACCGGTCCGATAGCTCCTAATGGACAGATAGGTAGACCTTTTAACATGTGCTATCGGTTTAATTTTGTTGGTGCAACCAGGCATTAATGGTGTCTCCGACGTGCAGCCTTGGAGCACTACACGAGTCTAAAAATTATTCATCGTATTGCATTGCTATGGCAATGACAAAAAGTTAATAAGTTAAGTTAAGGGTAGAACTGTGAAGTTTTGAACATAATTATATCCGCACGATCCTACTGCACATTCGGCCCTTCGATGAAGAAACCTAATTCCGAATAATTATTGAGCAAAAAAATTAAAATGTATTTTTTCGTGGGTTGTAATTTTTTGTGGCGTTTCGAAGAGGAATTCAGTTATAAATGGTAGGAATGCACTTCACGACGGTGGGGATCTGTGTTCAAAATTTGGAAGCTCTACCTACAGCAGAACTTGAGTTAGTGGAAATTTTTTAAAAACGTACAAGAAGATCAAGATGTTGGAAAAATTCATGGTTGAAATGCTACACTGCGGCCTTACATCCCCTAAAATGACAAAAAGTTAATTATGGTTCTCAGTGTGTCAGGTTGCAATTTCAACTGTGAAAAAACAAAATTGCGAATTTCAAACATATTTTTGCAATGCTGGAACAGATAGGACAAGAGCTAATTCTAGTCCGCTGTAACCAAAAATTAGCCATAAAATTTTGGATTTGTAAGTGCACTCATCTTCATGTACTTAATGCCATTGATTTTGAGGTGTTTTTGGAATTGCCTCTTATTCCGTGTTACCATTTACTCTTGGTGTTACTTACTAGATCAATACTCTCTTACAGCCAAGCACTTCAGCCACTGTGGTTCCACGCACCAGCAAAGGAGATCTACCAATTCAAGGTTGACTTACGTCACTTCAAGTCCCCTTTCTGGTGTCGCATATGACTGTGTTCCAGACAATTAGGGGGCACGGCAGTGCCCCCGCCAAGTTCTCGCCGCACTGCCGGACCACCTTTACCCGACACAACTCACGTCATTTTGACCCCCTCGAATCTT
>KZ539017.1:8883-36384 GCA_000934665.2 Catajapyx aquilonaris
AAAAATAAGCAGTAAAACTGCCGAAAACTATTCTACCTCTGGGTGAGATTGAAAGTAAGAAACAAGTCCATAGGTGGGGTTGGTTCGTGTCATAGGGATGTGTGATAATCAAATTTAATTCAAAACATTCGTGCTTTGGGGCTGGGAAGAATTAGGCAGATATCGCTCTTATGTACTCCTCCGACTCACATGCTCTGCCTAATTCTTCCCAGCCCCAAAGCACGAATGTTTTGAATTAAATTTGATTATCACACATCCCTATGACACGAACCAACCCCACCTATGGACTTGTTTCTTACTTTTAATCTCACCCAGAGGAAGAATAGTTTTCGGCAGTTTTACTGCTTATTTTTTTATTCCTGACATAAGACTCATTTTCATCTCACGTCGGCTTCAGACCATTATTTTCTTGGCCCCTCGGTAGAAAAATATGCTGCTTTTGATTACTCAGCTCCCTTTCCCACGGGCAGGAAGGCAGACAATACTGGAGCGGGGGTGATTTTCGCATCTGTCACTGATTTAAGCTTCCTACTCGCACGTTTTTCATCGCAAGTTGAGACACACACGTCCTCTGGTCTGGCGAGGCTATCGTTTTCGTTTTGTATCACACTGACACTCAATTTCTGACTGCAGGAAACCTCTCGGGATGCCTGCTGGCCCCGCAAGAAATGGACCACTTGAAGCATGAGATAATAACCAGTCTGAGGGGGGAGCTGAGGGAAACCCTACGAGACCTTCTACTGTCCGGAAGTACAAGTTCGGCATACAACTCAGCCCACATGCATCAACAAGTGCCAACCACGCAACAGCAACCACCGCAGCAGCAGCAGCAGCAGCAACAGCAACAGCAACAGCAACAGCAACAGCAGCCACAAACAGCGCATGTGCAACCGCAACAGCAACCGCAGCCACCGACGACGCAGCAAACCCAACAACAGGAGTATCAACAGTCCCAACAGCAGTCAGGAAATTCGCAAGGAGGTCCCCCACAACCTCCCCATTCTCCTAACCCACCACTGTTGCCAACAATAAGCACGGAGCTGTACCAGACACACCTGTTCACTCAGCTTTGATAGACATCCCTCAAGATGAAATTGATGCATATCAAAATGGAATTTTCGAGTGGCCCAGTCTGAGTCGGGCAGACAGAGACGACATCGTTTTATTTACATTTTCATTGGCAGGCTATTCGAAAAACATGCCCAGTTCCCCTCTCTTAAAAACACACAATTATTATAGATCAAGTCGACGTCAAACGTAGCTTGTTTCGAATTTTGCTCAATTTTACTAAGAAATAGTGGGGTTTGAGGATTTTTTGAAAGTATGTCGCGTTTAAAAAAAAACAGCGCTACTACCTCATAGTAAGGGTCAGTAGTTTCTCGGGAATTCTTTAATTATTTAGAATCATATTATTATATTTTACGCTTCATTATCCATACATTTTAAGCTTACCTTTACGCACATTTTATAAAGGCATCATACAAAGCCCATTACAATTATACAACATTTACTTGCCTACTAGCAGGTGACCTGGCGTTGTCTGGGTGTGTTTTGGTTGTTCACAACCAAAACACACCCAGACAACGCCAGGGGTATCTATATTTGGAAATTTGTTTGTATAATTTGCGCAAAATTTGCAAAATAGGGTCGTCAGCGTGTCTTGGGAAGGCCAGGAAAATAGAACCAAAAATAGATAGTAAAGGAGAAAAAATATGGCAAAGAAAGAAAATTTTGGGGGAATAATGAACTCAAATCTACATAAGCACTGTAAGCTACTAGGTGGAACGTGTTGGTAATAAATATTTTATGGAAAAACGGGGAAGGGTCATACGGGTCATCAGGTCGAGGAATGGTCTGAGGTGGCCAGCCATGCCTCGGTTATCGGAGTCGACGCATATAATAGCCTAATTCCGGTAGGATGTGTAAAAAATGAATGTGGATAGCGGATTAAATGGCCCAAGAAAATACTGAATGGGCACTGTTTATTCTATTTTTTAAAAATATTGGTTTTCAATTGAAAACAAATATTTTCTCCCCCTCCACCTCGTCCTCTATGTTTGCCCTGAAGAAATGTGCCTATGCCAGGTGGTAAATTTGATATTTAACGTGGGGAATGTTGCATATAGGGTTTCATTTGTGTCTGGCAAGTCTACTTACAAATCCGACGAAATCCCGTGCAGTTTTTTATCCTGGCATGACTATACGATACAAACTCATGTCAGGTGGCCATCGCTCCTCGGATAGCGCAGTTGATGGATGTGTTGAATTATTGAAGGACGTGTAAAAAAGGGCGTGAGACATTGATATGAATGGTGGCATTTCCATCGGTAGGCTATACTTGAAAAATATTGTTGAAGGGAGATTGTGTTTATATTGATATGTTTATAAGGTTAAGTCGTTTATTGTTAAGGAAAGTAGGAAGAGGAAGCAGGAATATGCTTATTGTGGGAGTTAGGCTTATTTTCGGAAGCTGAAACATGTGGGATTAAATTCCTCGAAAAAAGTAATCCCTGATATGTTAGTTTAAGGCGGTGCACTGCCTTAAACTAGCATATCAGGGGGGCCCTACACCGCGGTGTTAGTAGGGGCCTTCCGCTGGATTTCTGTAGCGAACAAGCACACACACACTCACGAACATCCTCATTTATAGATATGTAGATGTAGATTACATTTATTATTTTACATTAATACGAATTGCATGCAGTTACGTGAGGGCAAATTAATAACAAGTCTCTTTGTTTTTTTTAAACAAACTCATTGAAAAGAACGTGCAGCGTATGGAATACTAAAATAAAAGAACATTCCGCTTTTGATAAGTTCCTGCCTACGCTGTGCTCACGTGAACTATTTTCAATGGCAGGTAGAATAATGGATTGGAATGGTGTCGGATACCCCAAGGGATACGCAGTAGATGTAAAAATAATAATCCCAGCATGTGCAGTACAAGTATGTGAAGGTGTGCGCCAATGGCATGTTTATTGGTGGCGTTGCGTTGGTCCAATATCTTCAGAGGCGGAGGTGTGATCGGGGAAACTGCATGTGCAGCGGTCCCATCTCTCGGAGGAATTCTAGCCAAAAACAACCATAATTTGATGTAACAGTACCTCGTTTCCCATTACCACGGAAGTACTGAATACTTCCATGCCTAACAATGCAGCAGGTGAGCATGTGTAGAAACTTGGTAAAACTGTATCATGCAAGCACTTATGACCGCAATCCAGACGTAGGATCTGCATTTACCTTTATGCAGAGGTATCTGATTTTCCTGCCTCTTAAGATCCTGCCAGAGCTTTTTGTTAGAGGATATAAGAGGCATTATAATAGGAAAGGTATTGATCAACTTGTTTGAACAGTGGGCGAAGAGAATAAATTATTTAGGATCCTTTGAAAATTGCATGCCAAGTCCTGATGTACACCTCGAATCTTAATCTCAGATTTGGTAGGCTACCTTCACTTACATTGATTTGAGTATAACAACCCAGTTACATATTAATTTGCATCTGTTATTTTTAAGTCAATACCACTTAACACTCACCATACAGTACGCATAAAATGACAATGTAATTTAGTGTTACTTTGGGGCGGCTCGTAGTTTAAAATGTCGCTGGAGTTAAAGACATATCAGGTACATTTTACATGAGACGGAGGGAAAATTGCACTAATAATCTGGCTGACATGTGGGTGTACCCACAGCCTTAGATATCGACAGACACTGAATTTCAAGCCACCATACACCACAGACACTGTACAGTATTTGTCACTCAACACTATACAACTGATACATATTTGCATTCCCATAACCCAACAATATGCCATGTGTGCAGAAAAATATTATTGTCTTACCATCAAGTTTAGGCGTTGCCCGACTCGGGTTACAATATACAGGGTGTAATAAGTATCAGGGTTGCTTTTAGTTATCGCTAATTTATCTCGAAGCTGTTTTTTTTGTGCAGCTTGTTGCTCCGTGATCCAGGTGCCCCATTATTACCAGGTGGTCGAACATGGCAGTGGTTATATAATATATTGGGCACCTCCATAACCACAAGCCACAAGCTACAATAAAATAACAGCTTCGAGCGAAATATCCTACAACTGAAGCTACCCGCATACTTGGAACACCCTGTATACTGTACCTTTCTTGCTGTTGGGCTTCTCTGATTTAATACCCAGAGTGGCATGCACTTCTGAACTTGATTTGCTGGGAGTGAAGGTTTTGGTGTGGGTTTACAAGTATTTGTTCGACTTGAATTCTTCTGATAGAACCCTAGACAACGGGATGAGCTCAGCCGTTAACATGGCACAGTAATTTTGTTCGGGGAGGACAGAGGAGATAGTAGGATTTTATAAGATAGGCGTCGTGTGAGTTTGGAAGGAGGGCAGAAGAGGAGGGTATTATGGCTGACTTTGAATTAGCCCCACTCTCCGCCCTCCGAAGTTAGGAGAGCTCAAATCTTGACCATAAATATGTGTACCGGTATGCTATATATAATTATTATGTATCATATTGCAAGTCTGTATTTTGTAATATACCTCCCGAATGTAACGAAAAAGAAGTGATTTACCTGTGATGTTGGCCCCAAGTGACGAGCCGCCACTGCTTCTTCTATTTTTCAAACGGTATTCGACCACTGCATGTTTAGTAATTCTGATGGAACTTTAATGGTAATCACAATATTTATGAGTCAGAAAGACATGAAAAATACCAGCACTATTGTTACTATTATTATTTGGACATAGATCCCGTTATAGACTGTGTGACAAGTCAGTGATACGCTTTTCTATTGTTTCTCTCACTAAATATGTGTAATTTCCTACATGACACGTTTAGTAGTGCTTAGACGACACGTAGAAGCACCGTTAATTAAAATGAAACATCATCATGTGTATGCTTAGTTTCTATTACCGGATTCCAAAAGTAAGTAGTCTACTGTTTGGCAGTAAAAATCAACAAATTTCCACAAAATGAAGCATAGCTAATTGATAGAGCATACCTTTAGCCACGACCACATGCAAAGTCTGTCAAAGAAAGCATTTTACAAACTGTATCACCAGATTCTGGAAACCTACTAACAGCATCGGGCCGCCACTGAAACCTACTCTGTCTTCTCCTAGTCATTCTTTTATTCTAGCTTGTCATACAAATTTTGGAGGTGGCAAAACAAGTGAAGGTCATTTGAGAAAATGTCTGTAACATGGCTTGAACTGTTTGGAAAACTATCAAAAATGATCCACATGAATATTTGGATGATTTTCATTGCCTTGCCACATTTAGAAACGTTTTTGCAGCCTAAAGCCTATGAGTGACCAAGATCAAGCTTAGGAGTGACCACGAGACGAAGCCAAAAGTGCTCAACACATGCTAACCAAATGTAGAATGGTCCAAAAATGCTATGATTGACATTATGTTTATGTAATGTCGTAACTAAATATTTGAGGAATCTTGTGGTTATGCAGATTTTTGGAGGAAATCATCTTTGAAATTTTACGGCCAAAACGCTACTTACGTACTTTCGGAATGCTGAAATGTATTTCTAACATCTCATAAGGTTTACTTTCGTAGTCTATACCCAGTACATTGTCGGTTACTCTTTTTTTACCTCACCCGCAAAGTACTGACCCTATAGTAATAGATTCTGCAGCAAACGTACTTTGGAACATGCTTACACAGTACCGTAATAGCCCTCTGTATAGGCTTCCTATTAACTTTGCTTTTTAACCGTGTTACACGTGGTGCCAATTTTCGAAAAGCCTGCCCGACGAAGAATATTGGATTTCGACACAGTGTTTTAGGTGAATGGTAGAGGACATGCTGCTTCACCTTACTTAGACAAGCTTTCTTTCAGTGTCCTTCCGTAAAAAATAAATCAAAAAAGGGCGCAGTTACAGTATAAGCCAAAAGTGACTGTCATTGATGAAGAATATTTAATGTTAATAACTACTTCATCAAGATGCACAATTCAACGCGCCATAAGTGTAGTACATGAACTCTCTGTTTCATGAACTGTACTATCTGCTCCTACTAGACTTGAAAATATGGGTATAACTTAATCTAGTAAATCCTGATGAAAAATAATAATGTTAATGCGACTACCGTTATAATCTGTACATAGTGGAAGTATCTATTTCAAGGCTTCCGAGATTTTCATTCTGTAAACTATGAGGGTGTAATTTCTTTATGTCTTCTCTCATGACTTTGTAGGTCACCTATGAATAAAATAATCACAAGCATTAATAATTGAAGCACCAATCCTATACAGGCATTATTTTTCCGGAGAAATGATTATGGCTTCATTTATAGATGCGATAACACGAATATTGTTCCACCAGTTTTTTTTCTAGAATAATTAAGTAAAGAGAACTTATTGGGAAAGCCTGTGTGGCTTTCCCAATAAGTTCTCTTTACTTAATTATTCTAGAAAAAAAACTGGTGGAACAATATTCGTCCCCTAATTACGTATATTACTCTAAATATTTTCGAGTGTTTTCCACTCTACATGAGTGCTTTTTCACTCTTTCTTCCACTTGATTTGACTTCCCCTCATTTTGAGTAAAATCACTGGATCGCTTGAGTGAATATTTGCATTCAAATTGAGTGAAATGACCATCAATTCGAGTGAAGCCACCACTTTTAGCATGTTGTATTTCACTCGATAGTTGAGTGAATCTCTTCTCCCCTCTCCCCACCCACCTGCCACTCCACCTTCCACCCTGTGATGGAAAGAAGTCATTGCACAAAAAAAAAAAAAAATCAGCAGAACTCTTTTTTTTTTTGTTTTCCGAATTTCAATTATCGTGACACAAATTCTGCTTACAGCTGCGTGCTGTGTTTCATGCGTTGGTCACACTCGAGTATGTGCTCCATTCCAAAATAGTACCTGTACATCTCCATGAACTCTTTAAAAAATTCGAGATCACTGTTGTACACCACCAAATGACCTTTTGACACTCACTGCGACACTATACCTGATCTGAAATGGAACCACCCTCTGCTAAAAGTAGTATGATCTTCTGTCTTTCGTCACATCGATAAAAAATTGCCGCCAAGCTCAAGGTGACATTTTAACTTTTCCGGCGAGTATGTAAGTATCTTTTGCAAAATTTCTGACGAGTCGAATATCTCATGCTGCGTAACCGCTCCGGCACTGTATATATAGTACAAGAGGTTACGGTATACTATCACGCCTGTTTTGATGGAATAATTAGGATGGTTTTTAAAAAGGGGGCCGCACTTGCCCCTAACTAGACATGGTCAGGGGCAACCGGGCAAGTGCGTACCCAATTAATACGGGTATATGGATCGAAATGCAATATTGGAGGAATAAAGCTAGCGGTCGACAAAAGAGACGACAAGACATCTTTTTGGGGTCACCAATGGATATTCTGCGACTGGCGACATGCTAATTTCGAACACGGGTGTGAAAACACTTCCACATAATGCATGTTAATCAGATAATGTCAGTAGACTCAGTACTGTTAACCAATCTGTTGCAGAGTAGTGAATAAAAGTTCGTCCTGTAAGAACTTTTTGGCATTTTAAATGCGGAATATACAGACTGACTGAGGAAGTTTGTGTCTTTGTGGCACTAGTCCTGTGCAACCCGAGAAATGTTTATTACTCTGAGAGAATTCCACAATCGCACTTACCCCATATCGTGGGGCAAGTACGGCACTGTGCACCATGTGCATATTTTATTTATTTTTCGGAGCACCCACATAGATGAATGTTATGCAATAAGCTACTTTGAAAGCCAATAAGGTAAGGTATGTACACTATTCTCGTATTGTCCATTATCTATTTTTCTCGCTTGCTAATTACTGAGGAAGTGGCATGCCTTTAAAGTTTAAACTGCACCTAATCAAAATCCGGCCGCACTTACCCGCACTTACCCTACTTGAACCTCACTGTTTTGTCATTTTTTCCGTACCAAGAATCATCAATAGCAGGGATGGAAAAAGAACCGCTTCTTGGAAGGAAGCGGTTCTTTTTTCCATGTTCAGGGTTGGAAAAAAGAACCGCTTCCTTCCAAGAAGCGGTTCTTTTTCCATCCCTGATCAATAGTCTTGCGTGACATATGCACAGTCTCAAACATAATTTAGGTAGGCTACACATCTGGCAATAATACAGTAAAACTTCTATAAGTCGAACTTCCCTAAGTCGAAGTTCTCTATAAGTCGAAGAAAATGACGAGCTTGGTTGGTCACAATGTAAAATAATAGGAAATAAACTTCCCTAACTCGAATTTCTATAACTCGAAGTGCAGGCAGGGCCTTACGATGGGATATCAATGCATTTTCAGTCTCCCAAAGTCCAAGTTCATGTTGGCGAGTACGGAAAATTTTCTCATTTCCCAGCCGAAGGGTCGAGAGTAGGCCACATGTACAGAAAGGCTCAATTTCCTGATCTCCGTCTACCAGACGTACTCAAAGAAGAGTTTGACTCGATTGTGACAATTGAATCCTTGAATTTAAGAGTTGGCAAATGTCCACAATGGCGTTTTTTTACAACAAAACAAGGAGGAACGTTGTAAGTGTGATAGTGACAGTTATTTTTAAGTTTTGAACACCTTTCGTCGCTGGATATAAAGGTAGGCTTCCTTATAGAGTTATGTGCTTTAAAAAATCAAAACTTCTCTTACTCGAATCTTCCATAACTCGAAGTTTTTTTTCCGGTCTCATGGAGATTCGACTTATAGAAGTTTTACTGATTGATGCTTCAATCAACTGGTTCTTAGAAGTTTCTAAAGTCAGGTTCAGACACTCTGTGTGATTTTGTTACGTCCACACAAATTTCGCATTTACTTTAAATGATAAATAGGCAGACAAATAAAATCGCACTTATGTGGAATGATGGTATGTAGCCTGGACTATCCAATTCCGTTGCGAACTAATTTTTCGATATTTTCGAAGGTACGGTGCCCGTTCATATTATTAGGACCACTTGTAAAAGTAACGCTTTTAGGACTCTATGCGGCGTCAATCACAATCTATGTGCATGTGAGTAGCTGGGAAGCTTCCTGAAATATACAGTACATAGATTTTGGTAGCACTCATTAATTTTCCAATCATATTTCAGTTTCACTCATTACAGTAAATTCCAATCATAATTAATATTTTGTGACACTGCTGAAAGCTAAGGGGGTTAGCTTTCAGCAGTGCCTTAATATTTCTCCGAGGCATGCCGTTGATGCATTTCTGTGCCTGACTTTTAATTTCTGGATCCCTATGCCACACATCAATGAGCCTCTCAATTAGTTCCCTCTTATAGGTAATGGGCTTCTGATTTACTTTCCTCTACACCAAGTCCCAAACATTTTCAATCGGATTCATGTCCGGTGAGTTGCCAGGCCACATGTGGCAGAAGTGGAATCTTTTTCAATTTTAAAAACTTCAGAACACTTTTGGCGGTATGGCAAGGAGCACCATCTTGCATAAAAATGTGATAGAGATGGTGCTAATTTTGTATGTTTCAGGAGCATTTCCTATGTGAAGCTGCTGCTCAGCTCAGGTGGTCCTAATAATATGAACAGGAACTGTAGACTGCATGTTGTGATAATGACATACTAAATTTTAGTACTGCAGGAAGTACTGCACTACTTGTGCACTACCGACACCATTTCCTTCTGCGTTGTCGTGGCAGACGTTTTGACCCTCGCGAAGCACGCGGGTTTGCTGCTGGCAGGGCTGACAGGAAATAAAATAATAAAAGGGACTTACGTATGTTACTGCTACCTGTGGACACAAGTGAAACAGCGTCTCTCTCCGGAAAGTAGACCTTGTCTTGCCACATCCTTTGGAGCGAGCATGAACTCTATTTCATACTAGTGTCTGACAAAACCATTATTAGCATAAATTATAACACTATACGATGACATTAAGTGCTGTATACAGAGGCAAAAGGGGGCACGGGGCACGGTCGTCCACAAAAAGGTGCACACTGGTTCATGGACCACGGTGCCCCAAAGGGCAACAACTGACATGATGTTATGAATCGTAGCTTCCATTGCAAATGACGCTTTCAAAATTTCTAGCATTATTTTATGCACAAAGGATGACACTATTCAACAACATTTTTACATTGGCATTTAAACTGTGGGTTAGAAGTTAGGCTACTTCACTACCCTTCAAATATATTTCCCCTGATACAGCAGGATCGCAGGCATCTCACAGGTGGCTGTCATGTTGGCAAGATGCACAATATAGTGGCCTGTTTCACGAGGTATACTGTACCATATAATTATGAAGACATTATGCCGGTTTCTTGTGTCGTTTTTTTAATGGAAAGGACCACTGTGCCCCGGTCTCCCCAACAATAGATGAAGGTATAACTTGATAAGGAGAGTCGGCAGCCCTAAACAGTTTGTCATATTAGAGAATGACAGTGAAGTACTGAAGTGACACTCATCTGATTCACGACGGTATAATAATGCCCCAGAAGGCCCATCTGGAGTGTATTTCTGACTCATATTCCATTCGCTTCTGAACAGGCGTGGCATGATCTCTGATTTTGAGTTATAGTTTTAGCATATTGAAGAGTGGACATGCACAAGAAGTGCCAAAATGATAAAGTCCACTTTAGCATGATACACTGCTCAATGCTGTTTTCTCCTGTTTTCTCCAATTTTGTATTTTGTCCTATCCTCCGAATGTACACCATTATTCCCATGAAATTGGCACTCTTCAAGTAAGAGAAAGTGGTTCGAGCCCTGGTGGCCAGATGTCGCCTGAGTCGCATTCGCATCATTATCGGCAATCCATATGGCAATCCTTGTTAGACACACCCTGCATTTTACGCCAATTATATTTATTTAATTGGTGTACATGCCCACCAAGTACATCTAGGTGCACCTGGTCAGGACCTGGTGAACAGTGATTGAAGCGACTGTGAATAGAAGGGTGGATATTTGGTTGGTAACAGGCAAAGCATATGTGTACCGTGTGTACCCCATGTTTTTAGTTTACTTGAGCTTGCATGACTCTGATTAACTGTAAGCTGGTTGTACAGTACAAGTAATTGGGCATTGCTGATTGTGCATACTAGTATGTAAGACATGCGTACACCAGGTGCTGGTTACGCTGGCCTAGTCATACACAGTGTACTGATAGATTGATTTCACAGGTTATGGTTGATTACACTATGCTGAGAAATAATTATGGCTGCAGTCATGATGGACATTGAAGAGGTTAGGGTAAGCCATGGTATACTAATATACTAATTAAATAAATAGTATACTAATTCTGCCATATCTTTCAGGCTAGAGATGGCGGTTTGCCAGACGAAATGCTGCTGAAAATATTCTCTCATCTATCCCAAGATGACCTGAACAGGGTATTCTCGGTGTCCAGACGATGGGGGAGGGTGGCGCAAGATCCTCTTCTGTGGCGAAAGACACGTGTCGACCTTAACAAGATGGGAGAGGAGAGAGCCCTGAGTCTAGTTCGGACTGTGGCGCCTCACATTCGTTTTCTGACACTTGTCAGTTGGTCCAGGATCACGTGTGACCCCATTCTTGAGGCAGTGTCCAATATTGTGAATCTCAAAATGATGGGTGTCACTATTAAGAAAGAGAGCAGTCTTGCTGGTCTTGTTTCAAGAAGTGAGCACCTGAAGAACGTCCATATTCGGCGATGCCAGTTTCCTCTTTGGAAAAAGAACCTGGTGGACATCTTTGTCCACTGTGCGTACCTGGAAAACATCACCCTGGTCAACGGTGGCTTCTACTATATGCCGAACAGAAATTTGCATCCCTCATTGGAAAACCTCCAGTGTGTCACCCTATACCACGACGGCCACCCAGGGGCAATTGAGCTGGGACTGTTCGCCTCGTGTTCCATGGACCACATGCGACACCTCTCCATTAGTCTTGATCTCTACATTTCCTTTGCTCTTGTTGCTAATCGTTTCCGGAATCTGGAATCCCTGGACCTCACCCGCAGCCGCATCACTGACAATGGACTTGTAGAATGTGTCGGTAGGTTGTTACACCTGCGTCACCTGTCCATGCATCTCTCGTGCCAATCCCCTACTCCAAATGCGTTCAAGACCTTCTTCTCCTTGTCTCATATCCATCTCCAATTGGAGACACTCAAGCTTAGTGACATTACCAAACTGGACGATAGCTGCCTGGAAGTTATTGCTAACTGTGTGTCACTCCAGGAGGTTGTGCTTATCAGGTGCGACAACATCACCCAGACCGGACTGAACTTACTAAAAATCCACGTGCCCAAAGTGACGGCAATCCAATGCCAAGGAGTCCCATTTGTGCAGCCTTAACTATTTAAGGACATATGTACAGGGTGGCCCAAAAATTTGGGAACATAGGTAATTGTATTGTATTGTTGCTTGGCAACTGGCAACCAACACTGTAATACAATTACCTAGATGTGTCGAGACTTTTGGGCCACCATGTATTTTTGCTACATGCTCATTTCTAGGTGGCAGAGTAATTTTTATAAATGAAGACCTCAGGGAAAGAATGATCAAGGTCCACTTTTAGTCAAAAATTAGTTACATATTGCAGAAGATAGTTTCACTAGCGTAGCATAATTATGATGGTTTGGTTTTGGTTGTGGAGTAATGATCATGAGTCACTATGGAAGGCTCCAAAAGTGGGATTTACAATAGAACCTTATGGGTCTTCGAAATTTGAATATTCAGGTGGATCTTGATCTTTCTTCCCCTGAGGTCTTCAAATGCACTTTATGTCTAACTCTCGGATAGCTCTTCAAGGTATTACCAGTTTGGGTTACAACTGATAAACTGATGTTTATGTAGGTTTATATGTATCATGTTTTAATGGTAGAAATGAGGTGGTTATTGTTTTCTTTTCGGTTGTTAGAGTTTTCCAACACTACCAGTTTAATCTCAGTCAGTATTCTTTGTAGGATTTGTGCAAATTTATAGGCCTAATTTTTCGCACACTTTGAGTTTAAATGTGAGAGGAGTGAAAAAGCTGTGCGTAAATCTAGGTAGTATTACTTCGTTGAAGTCAAGCATGTAAAGAAGGACTTGGTTGAATGTATTTATTATAATGTTCCTAATAATGTAGTGTAAATGTGAGTGGTAGTGAAAGGCCCAAAAGAGAGGACCAAGAGGCACTTAAAATAAGTAAAAAAAGACAAATAAATTTAAATTTATGTCAATAAAGGATACATGTAATGAAACTGGTGTCGTAATTATTCTTAAACTTGTTGGTTTTCCTGTGTGATTAAGCCATGCAGGAAGTGCTGTTAAATAACTCCAAAAGTGACTGCAATTTCCACAGCTTGACATGTAACAATAATCTTACCAAGATGTCAAATCACAGGAAAATTGCTCTGTGCAAGTTAAAATAATTTGTCTAATGAGCTCAAGGGACCTTAGACTGTCCGGGAAGGATACAAGGCATTGACCGTGGTTTTCTGTGGTTTCCCACGGTCCTTCCAGGGAAATTCCGGAGTTGTTTCCGTAATTAATAGGCCACAGCCGCTTCCTTCCGTCCCTATCCTATCCCAAAGAGCACAGTAAAATGAAAAGCAAAGAGTTCCAGGCAAAACAAACTTCCCCCCTAAAGAGCCGATGGCTGATAACGGGGTATGAATTATTATTATTATTATTATTATTATTATTATTATTATTATTATTATTATTATTATTATTATTATTATTATTATACTCTACATATTGTGTGCTGCTTCAAGTAAGATTAATCAAGGTAAGTGAATTTACCATAAATTTTTAGTTTCTCTCCTAGATAAAGTCTGTTACTTGGTCTGTTACATTTCTTTGTTGGCGAGACATGCGTACGCATTGACATGTTTGTGTATGTTAGAAATGATTTCCAACGTCCCGTAATAGTCCAATTTGTGTACTTGCTGATGCCGATGCCAGTAATGACGCCATTATCGATTCTTGGCGGACATTTACTGTCTCATTCTCTCTACTCAACCAGCAGACGCATTGTTTTGAAATGGTCACTTAGAAGTGCAATGACTGGTTTTGGATGCAGATAATGATATTATGAATTATGTTGTGGATGATTTCGACCTTGCTCTTATTGTTGTGACCTCATACATAGGCAAACCATTTATTTCAAATTGGAGCTGCGTGCCCTTGAAGTTCCATCAATTACAACTATTTGGCTTTATTTTTAGACTGCTAACACGTAAAGCTTTCCAAGGCAAAGAAAAGCTGAGGTCCATGCACAACTTATGTGCAAGAACGTAATAACAAGTAGTCTATAAAGGGTCATTATTTTGGCATTGCCTACTGTATAATCTCTGATTTGCGCTTCAAGTATACTGTATATGTCGTAGCCCCATAGCGAAATATATTGGGCACTTCATGAAATTGGACACATATATGCTGTAGTGCAATCTCCCGTGAAGAATTACAGCATGTGCCCAGAAATATTGGACTGTTCGCGAAGTGTCAGCAACGGGTTGGACTGATTCCGTATATTCAGAATCTACCCAATGGACATGAGCAGCTGAGCAAAACCAGAAGGTGTGGAGGGCATCAGGAGATGCAGAGTGCAGGCCATACATGCCCATGACCTGGACGAAATGTGAGGAGAGAATGTCTGGAAGTCCAGGAGTTGAATAATTAATTATTAGTCCTGACTCTTGAGCCAAAGGTAGTCCAGGTGACTGTACGGAAAGGTTCTGTATCAGGAGTCTGCATATGACTTTGAGATGACCAAATTGGTCATGAGAATGGTGAAGAGAGAAGATTTGCAGCAGTGCACTTTATTGGTTACTTCCTCGGACATGTCTTAGCCCACCAAATGACACTTACGATCAACCAATCAGACAAGTACTTGCCTTCACTCACAGTATATACAGTCACCTGGAATACCCTTGGCTCATCAAGAGTCAGGACCAACTCCTGAACTTCCAGACATTCCCTCCTCACATTTCGTCCAGGTCATGGGCAGGTCTGGCCTGCACTCTGCATCACCTGATGCCATCCACACCTTCTGGTTTTGCCCAGTTGCTCATGTCCACTGGGTAGATTCTGAATATACGGAATCAGTCCAACCCGTTGCTCAAACTTCGCAAACAGTCCAATATTTGTGGGGACATTATGTAATTCTTCACGGGAGATTGCACTACAGCATGTGTCCAATTTCAGTAGACATTTCATGAAGTGCACAATTACGCTATGGGGCTACGACATATATAAAGCCCCTATCCGAGGAGGATATAGGAGGATGGAAAATATTTCGCACTTCCCGGCGTCGCGTCGCAGAGATCTCGGAGTAGTCGAGTTGGATTCCTTACACCCGAATTACCGATGCCAAAAATGCCCATAATCGCAAATTTCCCAGCCGTTTTCGAGATAGCCGAAAGTCGAATTTTGTACTTGCGACCTAGCCCATCTGCTCGTCGTTAATCCGCCGGAGAACAATAGCACACCCTCTGCGGAGCCCCCTCCACCCGCCGCTGACATCTGTATCCACTCCAATCCCACCTTGCCTTTTTCACGATACGTCAGCTAGGGCACATTCTCATACTTCACACCTTTATCGGTGACGTCACGGGTTCTGTAAACGGATGCCACCCCGCTCCGACCAATTTTTGCATAAAAATCCTTGCTCTGTTCGCATCGGAGAGTGTAGGAAGTGTGGGGCAGCCGGGTGCACCTGCACCGGGCCTCGCATATAGTTACGGAGACCGAGGGGGACCTGCCTGCGACGCGACCAATTCGCCCCGAAGTGTGGCGCAGCCCTATGGGGGGGNGGGGGGGGGGGGGGGGGGCTCGCAAAGCGAGTCTAACTTTATAAGCACCATACACTTACACTATATAAATAATCTCTTGTTGGGAAAATCGGCATATTCGTCAATGGTGTGTAGGATATTCAGGTAGATCACATCTCACATGCTTTTCATTAAATAATCATCATCATTATAATATCATTATCATTATTTTTATAAATTTCTAGTATTATTCAGAAAAAGCCATTATAATATTGTTAACATACTCTACTATCAAGTGCCACTGGTATAACATTCAAATGTTATGGCGCAACTGGAAGAGTAAATATCATTTCATAACGACTCAATTTTTATATACCGCATGTTATGAATACTGAAGCAGAATTTTAATGACATTGTTAAACAGTAGAGGAACAGCATCCTTTGCCCAGACAAAGTCGATGTGAGTGAACAGAGGCCATGGGACTTGGAAGGATCCGATCAGATTTGGTAGCTTCTTCTCGAGAGTTTCGACGTCCTGGAAAAACAATGAACGTTTTACTATTTACAAACTGATCTTCCGCCTAGAAAATTATAGAAGTTTTTTTACAATATATTGCGTCAATAGTGCGACATTATTTACATCATTTACAGAAATGTATTAATAGTATCCAATATATGCTTTAAAATACTTCAAAGCCCACTATTTGTATTCCAAATCAAATTGTAACGAGCCGTTCATAATATTTAAAAGAAACTATTGCAAAAGTAGAATATGACCGAGTATCACGTACTTGTGGGTCTGCCAGCCAGTCGTTCAGCGCCCAAAACAACGCAACAGGAGCAGTCACGTTACCAAGGTTATACTCAGGAGGTGTGAGTGAGTTGTATCGCTGGAAATTCTCCTGTGTGCCAAAGTCGTATCTTCCAAATTTCCCAGTATTTGCGAACTGTATAAAGTGCAGGAAAGTTCGGTAAGATGCCCCTGCCGGAAGACTGGCTAGCGCTGCTTGGTATGTGCTCTGAGGAAAGTGGAAATCAAAAAGTAATATTAGCTGGAGAATATAAATATAAGAAAATGGATTTCGACTTGAAAATTGTACTTGCCTCATCCCATTCTGCAAGATCAAATCCTGCAAACAAAGATATGAGCATTTGGCAGGCACTTCTGGTGATATGGTTCAATCTGCATATATTAGACTGCGTCGTGTATAAATCAGGTGAGGGGTAGGACAAACTTGGGAAGCCCATTCGCGTCAACAATTGCTGCAATAGATAGGGTAGGCAGTGATACACGAGACTTTCTTGCAGCTTTGAAAGAAAAGCCACTGATTCACTGCAAGTATACGAACGTTACGAATGTAACTGAAATAATATAACCCACACACGAAAAGTGGTGTCATTATTTCTTATTTAAACAAGTAAAGAGATGGAGTGAGATAGAAATGAATATATTCATATAACATACAAAGAGATTCCCTGCAAAAGGCTGCAGAAGCTTGACTAATGGTGCTGAGGCAGTGGATAGGTTTGTTGCGGGGGCCAAACCGATCATCACTTTGATCTTCGAGTTAAGTTCAGGTCTGCCGGCCATGGCTGCGAAAAAGATGGTGGTTCCCATGGAGTGGCCCACGTAAGACACCTTTTCTTTGCCAGTAACATTGGTGACATAATCCACAATGACTGGCAAATCTCGAAGAGCCATTTCATCAAAACTGAAATCCCAGAAGGAAGGATCCCGGTCGCTCATATTCACATGTCTCTTAGAGTATGTGCTTCCTCGAGCATTTGTCATCCACACATCAAAACCGGCATCAGCCAGGATATGTCCTAAAATAGGGAATTTTAACCATGCACATATACAGGCAACCCAAATGTAGAAAAGGTGACATATGGCATATTATATTTAAACGAGTCATACCCAGAGCTCTAGATGACGGTCCAAGGACCCAGCACACTGAAGACAACATGAATCCGTGATGTAGGATTACTGCTGGTCTCTCAGTAGTATTAAGTCCCTGGGAGGACAGACCATGTGGGATCCGGTGAATCGTCAAGACGTATCCATCCGGAGACATAACAGTGTGGTTCTCGCATGGATACCCTTTTGATCGTACATACTCGGGCTGTTTGTAGAAGATCAGTCAGATGTGATTTCATGATAAAAGTTGTTATAATGATTTATTATTTTGAACTAATAATATGCTCCGTTCAATGACGCTCGTTTTTTATCCAGAATCTGGGAAAAGTCCGGATGTATATTTTTAGACTTTCATGACTTCACCTGTGCAAAGCCAGTCATTCACTACATTTGAGATCAGATAAGAGCATCAATATTAATATAATACAAATGGCCTTAAAACTGCAGCCCCTCGTCGTTATTTATATTACGCGATCAAATCACAACGTATTTACAAAAAATGACAGCTTTCCATATTAATTTTTTTTACACCAACTAATTTTCGCACAAATTATGGTTATAAATAACCTACCCGTTGTTACCGTCTTGTCAGTCTATCTTTGGGAGCTATTATTCCAAACCTGGTCGGATCAGTAGAATACATTCATTTTATAACAATACTAAATGCAAATACAGGATATGCAATTATCTAATTATCTAATTGTGTAATTAGTGAGTGTAGGAAAATACCGGAGTGAATTAGTAATTAAGCTGTCTGTACTGTACATTTACTAACAAGAAGTAATAATATGGTACAGATGTAAAAATAAATCCTCGCATCTACAGTATAAAATAATAATGCCGCTATTTTTAGCAATATAGAGAGTCAAAGTCCTGCAAGGGCTGAATTAGCAGTATGAATGAATGAATGAATGCATTTTTATTACTCCGTTGGACCTGGGTCCTTTCGGGGGACCTCCACTGCTCCACTCCTGTACATACACTTTGACAACAAAATATTAATCTAACATTACGTCACAATCGTTCGATAGCCTGCAATAAGTAAAGCAAAAGTGAAGTAAAAATGTGACAAAGGACGTAATTTTAGTCTCTCCTTATCTGTGACATAAATCCACATCCTTGGTATGAGAACCTTCGCTTATCTATTCATCACTCTTCCCACAAGAGTGTACGTAATCCGGCCTGAGAATCCCAACATAATACTGACCAGAACGAAACGAGGGGCAAAGCGAAACGCATGCGTATTTTCAAATGAAAATTGCAAATCTTGACTGATTTTGAGGTGCTGAACATGAAAATGACAATAAAATTTGTCGATTGGCTCTAGTTTAGGAGATACAGAGATGGTCATGTATTATGGCCATGTGCGAGGGCCATACTAAAATGACTTACAATTTATTTTTTAGCCCATTTTAGTACGGCCCTCGCACATGGCCATAATACATGATCAAGATAATCCTGAAGCTGAATGAACAGCTAGGAGTCATGGGTGTGGCAACCTTTCCAGCCCCTCCAGGAACCATGCTTTGGAGGTTCGGTGCACCCCCTCCCGGACAACTGCTTACAGTCAACAATGTCCTCGAAATTGCATCAGCAAAGGAGTTTTTGTCATGGATCTGAACAGGTGAAAGTCACTGGGGGCCAAGCCGGGTGAATGCAGCGGGTGTGGAAGCACCAAAACCCAGATACATGAAAAAAAAAACCTTCGTCGACGCCATTTCGAGGACACTGTTGACAGTTGTTTACGTTGTTGGTTGTACACAGTTGTCCGGTTGTGGGGGCGTCGCACCTCCAAAAAGTGGTTACTGGAGGGCCTGGAGAGGTTGACACACCTGTGGTGGTAGTGCATTCGGCTCCAGGAGGATTCTATCTATAACGTGTGACTATCTGCCAACCTGTACGGGCACTGTATTTGTGGCAAAAATAAATAAATTGTAAATCATTTTAGTACGCGACATACAAGGGGACATCGTGAATTTCTATGTGAAGTTCAAATTCAAAAATAATGTGTTTTTCTGGTTCTTTATCTGCTAGGAAGAAAGCACCTTTTCAGAAAAACCCTGGTTCTCAAGAATTATCATATTCATGAGATGCGGTGGTCAAAAGGTCAAAAATTGATCAATTTTGCAAGGATCTGATGAAGCTGGATTTCATGAGTGATATCGGCGAGGTTTTAGGTGCATAAAGGTTTCTTTGCATTAGGAACACAATGGTAAAGCTGGCAATTATGAATTATGAAATATAAGTGCACTTTTCAGGGAAGAGGAAAGGAGGAAGTGTCGAAAATTAGTAAAAAACGGTGTCTTTTAGTGCATGAAAGCAAGGCGAGTTTTTAGTGAATTTTATTATTTATTATCGGACCCTTCAAATCATTAAGAAATGGCTACTTTAGTCGGCAATATCGGCAGTAGAAGCGGACCTTTGCTGGTATCCAACAGTTCAAAAAGAATTGTCCCTCTACATATGTACTATATGGGGCTCAAATTGTTTTGGCCACGTTATCCTGGTCTTGAAGCAACCCTTCACACAGGCCCCACGGTGAGCAAGTGTGTCTGTGTGAAGGGTTGCTTCAAGCCCAGGATAAAGTGGCCAAAAGTACTTGAACCCGATAGTACGTATATGTACGTATTATATTTACGCATTACTCTGTTATGTAAGAAACTATTGCGGATTTCTCAGGAATCATAGCCAATTTTGGGGGTTAATTCTTAATTGTCATATTCGTGATCAGCATATTGAAATCTTTAATAGATGTCTACTAATCTTTCAATTCATCAATATCTGTCGAATGTTCATAAGCGTATGGTACATACACTGTTACTGATAACCCACCTCAGATTGACTGTCTATATAGTCGTACGTTAACCTTTCTTTTTTTTGTATATTTTGTAAGCTTGTGTGTGCGCCCCCCCCCCTCCCCGCCCAAAGGGCCTACGGCCCTAAGAACGGGGAAGGAAAATAAATAATTAATGTCTACTTTAGTCTCAGAAATTTCACTTTTGTCCAAATTTGTTCCCCAGTGTTCTTATGTGACCTATTTCACTTGTCTTACCACAGGAAGAAAGTCCCGAGGCTCAGCTCTGACGTACGACAACAGCTCTGCTACAACCACGAGTGACACCAGGGACAACATGATCGATCGAGGTGCCGAGAAAGACTGGACTCATCTGGACCTGCTTCCATTGTTATGCAATGGTGAAAATACCTGCTCGTTTTTTTAATTCTCCCACAAGTACATACAGCGCAGCTACCCTTGGACCAGTTGTAATTAACATTCAAGGTCAACGTTAATTTCCGTACAACTATTATGATCTAGGTATCATGTACAACTCTGGAAATAAAAAGTGGATGTACAAGGTACAAGGTACATCGTTACAGTCGAGGTGTAGCTGGGAAAATTACCGAGGTGTACCTAATTGCAGTGTAAGGTATGTACGGCCTCACTTCTTGGAACGTGACAGGGTATTTTATCGAAAGTTTTATTTTGATTAGTGTGCCTGACCCTTCTTTTTTCCATGGTTCTAATGCAAAAACCTACTCTCACGGCATAGTAATTGGGATAATGAGAAGAGCGTGAGGACATTGGTGATAAGTTGGATGCTAGATTTTTCCCATGGATTGACGTCGGCAATGGAACCCGTCGAATCACGTACATTCATAAGAATGTCGTGGTCTTGACCTCAATGGCCCTCGAAGGTGTGACCGTAGAGGTAGGGGAAGGCATGGGAAGAAGTAGTTTCTGGAAGCGACAACTATCGCAGCACATGAAAAGCGTATGGCCCTGCCGAGTGGCCACGAGAAAAAAGAGGTCATCATGCATGACCTTATGGATGTGTCATGGATGAGACTCAATTCAGGCCACCTAGACTGTACAATAACTCGGCTGTACTGTATCATACACGTGATTTGCCAACCAAAAGTACGCCATGTGTAATAAATTATGATTTTTCCGACTTATCTCTCCTCGTAAGTCTCTCTTCCAAAAATACGATCCGGGAAACTGATTTCTTTTTCATGAAGGCCCTGGTCCATCTCATCCTGCTTTCTTCCTGCTCCATTATTTTCTTCCTGCTCCATTATTTTCTTCATGTCCCCTAAGCCTCCTATTCGGACATTCCTGGCCCCCACCCCTCTCCCCCAACATCGGCCAAAAATTCGCGGGCCAAGTTTGGCAGAGTCACGGGTGCAGCGTTCTCTTTGCACCGCCGCGCCGATGCGGGCGTCTCGCTGGAGGTACGGACCTGAAATTTTCACAGCAGGGCAAGGAAGGGCCATTTGAGCCCTCGACGGAGTTTCGATCAATTATAATAATAATTAATTGCGATATATACAGGGGGGGGGGGGGGGNGGGTTTGAAAAACGGCTCACTACATCTTGGCTCCGGATTCGAAATTTGGGAAATATCTCGACAGTGTGCGATGGCAAAAGTTGTCCTCTCTTACTCCTCCAAAGCGCGATTAATTTGGGCTATGGTTTTTGCACAGCTATTAAAACGGTTTCACCACCTCACCTCGTAAAATCGGAGGGAGTACTTCCGAAATAGAACAGTTGGTTCCCTGTTGCCCACGCGCTTTTAAAAATTATTAGCCTTTTAGTCGTGACGTCATTTATTTACGTTTCGCGCGGCGGCCATGTTGCCGGGGGGCATGGTTTTATGCGGTCTTATGGGCAAAGTGCAGGAATGGTCGCAACTTGTGCAGCATTTGGGTGCAGCAACCGTAGGAAAGATGCCACACGGGGATTTTTCCGATTCCCAAACGATCCTGAACGGAAGGCGAAATGGTTGGCGGCAGTCAGAAGAGTGGGAAAGGACGAGAAAAGCTGGAAGCCCACCGAAAATCATCGGCTTTGCGGAGACCACTTTGCCCAAGGTAAAGGCAATGCCTGTGTCAATTTTTCAGGTTGAAGTAACCACATGGCTTATTCTGTATTTCATACTTGAGGACTTATAATGAATCATGATTTAACATGTGATGAGTCATTACTAGGAACTGCAGACTTTGCACGGATAACTTATTGACTATGCCTAGTCATGAAAGCATGGGACATAAAGCTACACCGACTCAAACCCAATTAACCTGAACGGATCTCAAATGCTGAATTTATTTCTGCACAAAGGGTGGTGGTACTCTCAAGTAATGAAATACAGTTGCATCTAGATATAAGAGACTTAAAGGGAGCATGGGAAAAAGTATACTATAACCAAGGCCTGTTACAGCCGAGGCTGTTATATCCGGATTCAAATGTACTTTTAAAAATGTACAACTACTGTATTAATGAAAATGTAGCACTATTAGGGTGCATGCATTGGCTAGCATCATGAAAGGAAAATTTGTAAATAAATCAATTGCATGAAGATTTACGCTTCACAATCATGTTTATAAATTACTGTGACATTCCGAAGCATTGTTAGTTTACACTGTGAGATATGTAATGTCTTGACAAATTATTTTTACTTAGGTCGACCAGCAAGAGAGTGGGAGAAAACCCACCCTGACTACATACCCCACATCTTCTCCTACAAGAAGAGAAAGGAGCTAGATCTAAAAGTATTGGACCGGTACACACGAGCTAAGGAGCGGCAGCAGAAGGCGAGTGACAATGGAGGTGCTAGCAGTTTCTCTGTTGATGACCCTGCTGTTGAAGACCCTGCTGTTGATGAACCCCAGGAGAACATTGATGATGTGGCCGAAGAGCAGTCCATGCCCAGCCGTGAAGATCAGCTTGTTCAGGAGAACAAGCAGCTTCTTTCTGAAGTGCAAGCACTCCAGAAGGAAGTACGTGACCTGAAAGAGAAGCTGAAGAAAGCGCAGTGGACTTCGCAGAAGATTGAAGATGACGACAAGACGACAAAGTTATTAACTGGCCTTCCCAATTTCAAGTTGTTCTTGTGGCTTCTGACTTGGGTGGGGACTTCAGTTCCTGACTCGTTTTGTGGTATAATGACAAAAGCTGATCAACTGCTGCTCACACTCATGACGCTGAAGCTGGGTCTACTCACCAGTGACTTGGCATTACGATTCAACTTGTCAAACTTTACTGTGTCAAAAATCATTGACAAATGGCTCAAAGTATTGCATGCTCATGCGAAAGTCATGATTATGTGGCCAGAAAGAAGGGATGTGCGAAGAACTCTGCCACGAGTTTTCAAGAAACTCTATCCAGCTACTGTAGGTATTATTGACTGTTTTGAATTCCAGATTCAACGTCCTAGTTCCCTCAAAGCTAGGGCTGTTACCTGGTCACATTACAAAGGCCGGAACACATTATATTGAAAGTTTTACTGTGCATAACGCCAACAGGATCCATGTCATTTGTATCTAATTGCTGGGGAGGGAGGGTGTCTGATGAGGTACTTACACAACGTTCTGGTTTTTTGACAAAGTTACTACATGGAGACACTGTACTTGCTGATAGGGGGTTTAATATTGGCGATGATGTGGCCGCATGCGGAGGAATATTGGTCATTCCAGCCTACACCAAAGGTAAAAAGCAACTGTCAGCAAAGGAAGTCCAGATTTCCAGAAATATTGCAAGAGTCCGAGTGCATGTGGAAAGGGCTATTGGCCGTGTCAAGGTGTTTAGAATACTTCAACATACAATGCCCTTGTTACTGGCCAAGAAGGCAGATCAAATTGTCACAGTCTGTGCTGCACTAACCAACCTAAGCCCCAAGCTGGTCATGTAATGTATAATGATGTTAAGGAAACAAAAAAATGGAATTATAATTATGGTCAATAAGGAAGGCTGAAAATAAATGACAGACATTATTTGTTGCATTTTTTGCCATATTAACCAGTTATATTTCAGGTTCATTATTTTCGTTTAGTGCAAATTCAGGACAATCTTATCATCAGCGATACTCTGATACACCCTCTCTCTGATACACTCTGATACACCCTGTATAGCACAATAAGTTGTATTGTGCTATAGGGTTCAAGACTATCCCTGTGTATATACCTGCGAACTCACCTCTTAGAATTTTTGGCGATACAAACACCTTGAAAAAGTTCCTGCATTTGGGCAAGAGGTTTTCAATGAACATGTCATCTTTATATACCCTTTCTATATACATTCCGCTGTCGGCATACACCACAAAGTCAGCGTAATTAACTTTGACTACATGCATCTGCACCTGAACTTGCGTATAATAATTACAGCTGCGACTTAGTGCTAAGGTCCCCTTGTCTATGTACTTTAGCCTGGTTGTATCAAATATGGCCTCTTCCCTCAATGCATAGGGGCACTTAATCTCAAGCACTCCCTCGCCACAACAATCACATGAGATTATAGCAGCTAATAAAGAGGCCACACTTTCGCACAACGAAATTTTCATGGGACTTCTGCCAATGCAACATGTAGGAGTCTCGGGCAGTCGACTCCTTCTCCCTCCCGTACGTCATGGAAGGTGTTGACAAGTTATTTCCTGAACGGAGAATGTCCCTGGACAGCTTCTCGGGTGACGTTGTGGCCTTCATCGTCTTCACACGATGTGCTGCTGATGCAGTAATACGACCCTGACGGAAGTCATGCCACGTTTTGTCCTTGTGCTGTTCAGTCGTCATGTGCTCAATTTTTTTACGCACCTCTTCACTTATGCACAGTGCATCAAACACCTCCTGGCATTTGACATCGTTCGAAGTCTTCCCTCCCCAAATACTTATGCTGAGCACTGTGGAGATGGAGACTCTTGAGTTGGGCCCTCTCCACAGTTGGGTCGATATTTTCATCATCCTCATCTTCTGACTCCTCCGCTGTGTCGGTAGATTCTTCATCCATCTTTGGCATGGCCGAGAAGATTGCAGCATCTGGAACAATGTCTTTTAATTGCTGCCAAAGTTCCTGTGTTTATGCTGCTGCAGTGATGTCCTTTTCAACCTTTCGTTTTTTCTCAATTGGAGATGGTGCTGATTTCGAGTACTTTGGCTTGAAGTACAGAATATTTTCATTTTCCACTGGTTCAACCTGGAAGTGATACATGATGCTTGTAATATTTAACACAGGAACTCCATATAGGTACTCATGAAACTCTACTTTTCGACATAGTCACCATACAAATTGATGCACTTGTCCCACCGAGTCACTAGTTTTTTCATGCCACTGCAGAATAAAGTGCCTGACTGGATGGGAAGCCGCAGTCTGTGGCAGACAGACTGTTTCACCTCCTTGTTGTCACTGAAGTATCGACTGCCCAGGTGCTTCTCATTGGTCCAACACTCTGAAGGAATGATAATCAAGGAATGGTATGCAAGCAAGTATGGTTTGGATGAAGCACCTGGCCAGTCAACACTTCAGTGACATCGAGAAAGTGCAACCAACGGTATGCCACTGGCTTTGCAGCTATAGCCTGACTCTTCCTTCTGCAGTGGCATGGAAAAGTGTCCTGTGGGATAAGTGTATTACTGTGTATGGTGACACTGTCGAAAAGTTGAGAAAGGCTTTCAAGTCAGTAGTTGAAACTTTGGAATTGGAAAGTTTCGAATTACTTTTGTATTTGGCCTTGTATATGAGTATTGTCTAGCTTGCTAACTCTCCAAATAACGTGCAGTGGGAATAACAGTTTCTTGCACAAAAATAGTTTCCTAAATTGTAGCCATGTACCCACCTGCATCTTTGTAGATGTCCACTTGCACTCCACAGATGTGCATGACTTGCCCTCATCCAACTTGGACAATGCTTCTAATTTAAACAAGACTAGCAGCGGTACCCGTTCTTCGCACGGGGAAAAAAAGAGCGTGGATAATTACACCGAAATCTCAGATCTCAGGCAATATTAAATGCAAAACTGCTCATTCCCTTACATAATTATGTAGGTACTGGAAGGATGTAAAAATTCTGGTTTGTTTGCGTAATAAAGAGCCGCGCAACTATGGCTATGTGGTTATCAGAATACAAAAAGGTGGAACAGATGGAGAGAGAGACGAAGAGGAAAAAGAAGAGAGGAAAGACTGGCATCTCTCTTAGTCTGTCTCCTATCCCAAAGACCTGTCCAACTTGGGCGGCCCTACCAGTAGACGAAACTACCGCCGGCATAGCTCTTCAGGATCATGGGAAAACAAAAGCCCACCACCACGGCAAGGTGGAGATGCATTGAGGGGAGGGGACATAAAAAAATTTGGATAAAAAAAATTGGGGGAAGTGCAAAATTTGAAACCATTTACAGGCCTGCTTCAATGGTAATCACCAACAAAATTCTGTTGCCACAGGCAAACAAATTTTATTTTTTTGCCTTACATACGTAGATAGCAGCGGTACCCGTTCTTCGCACGGGGAAAAAAAGAGCTTGGATAATTACACCGAAATCTTCTTAGATCTCAAGCAATATTAAATGCAAAACTGCTCATTCCCTTGCATATGTAGGCACTGGAAGGGTGTAAAAATTCTGGTTTGTTTGCGTAATAAAGAGCCACGCAACTATGGCTATGTGGTTATCAGAATACAAAAAGGTGGGACATATGGAGAGAGAAACAAAGAGGAAAAAGAAGAGAGGAAATACTGGTATCTCTCCTAGTCTGTCTCCTATCCCAAAGACCTGTCTGACTTGGGCGGCCCTACCAGTAGACGAAACTACCGCCGACATGGCTCTTCAGGATCATGGGAAAATGCAAGCCCACCACCACGGCAAGGTGGAGATACATTGGGGGGAGGGGGAATAAATAAATGTGGATTTAAAAAAATCGGAGGAAGTGCAAAATTTGAAACCATTTATAGGCCTGTTTCTATGGTAATCATAATCACCAGCAAAATTCTGTTGCCACAGGCAAACATTTTTTTTTGCCTTACATACGGTACGTAGATTACACAGCGCAACAAAAAAAAACTTTCGGCGTGTTATTCGGAAATCACTATGTAGATCATGTTAGTAGGACCCAAAGTAGCTGGGAAACGCCCGGGATTTCTCTCCCAAA
>JYFJ02003924.1:0-36332 GCA_000934665.2 Catajapyx aquilonaris
ACGTGTTTGATTTTTTTTAAATAACTCTTAAAATGAAGCTGAACATGTCTGGCCGATATTTCCGAAAACTCCCCGAGACCGAAATTGGTCTTTCACGGGGGATAAGCCAAAACGCAAACCGTGTGCATGCACGTGGACCATCCAAGCGAAGATCTATCGTTTGTACTGATCTGAAATAAATCATAAGTGCCTACGTCATTCGTATGCTAATATGACAGAACTCCCGCTCTCTAAGTACCGGGTACAGTGGGAGTATAATTTGACACCAAACACTGACATGATTAGATCTGTCCAATGCAGTACTAGTGTATTGCTCTTTGTTGGTCACTTATGATTTATTTCAGATCAGTACAAACGATAGATCTTCGCTTGGATGGTCCACGTGCATGCACACGGTTTGCGTTTTGGCTTATCGCGCGTGAAAGACCAATTTCGGTCTCGGGGAGTTTTCGAAAATATCGGCCAGACATGTTCAGCTTCATTTTAAGAGTCATTCAAAAAAAATCAAAAATGTCCAAGTTTGAGAAAAATCAAAATCAAAATTGGAACGCCAATTTTTGACTTTAAATTTTTGATTCTCTTAATCATCGGTATGGCCATCTTATAGAGCGTTAAAATACGTATCCAACGCATACATCAAGTATAGCATTTGCACTTATCCTCTGGGAGTTATGGTAATCCAAGTGACTGCATGCGTTGCAAAAATCCGCATAAATTGGTAGATTCCGCACCCTGCAGTTACGCAACCACGCAACGCAGAGGTATAATATTTTGGCTTCCGGCATAGGTCGATGAGTAGTACATGTCATTACAATTTGGTCAAAGTCCTCGAAGATTTGTCGGAAAGGTGGCCCGCTTGACGTGGAATGCCTCCTATATTAGTTTTGCGAGTACTATCAGTCCCTGGCGATTGGGCGCGAATTTCCCTTCACCCTGTACAGGCAAGTCTGGTTTCATTGCTTTGTATCACTCAAGCCTCTATTTCTCATGAGGATACAACCTGTTGCAGTTAGGAAGAGAAACTACCCACAAGCCTAACCTACACCTATAGCCAAATTAATTTATTAAATCCCTTGCACATTCAGCCATTCCGGTGCCAGGCAGCCAACTCCAGCAAAATGTACCGCACTCTATTCGACAACCGTCCCGTGCCCACAGCAACAACCACAGAAGACCCCATGACGCTCTTTGTCCTACTGTTAGTCTGCACTCTGCCACCCACATTGGCAGAGGTATTCACCCTCGGATACCTGACCGGCTCACAGAGACGTCCCGGGGAGCAGGAGTACTCTCGTCCAGGTCTGACCATCTCGGGCGCCATCTCTTTAGCAGTGGAGGAGGTGAACAACAACCAGCTATTGGGGCCAGATTATCATCTAGATTTCCTGGTGGCCGAGACCTTTGGGGATGAGACCGAGAGCATACTTCAAACGGCTGTCTTGTGGAAGAAGAATGTCACGGCGTACATCGGGCCTCAGGAGACTTGCGTGCATGAGGCTCGTTTGGCGGCCAGCTTCAATCTGCCTATGATTTCATATGTAAGTAGTTTGTCGTTTTCTTGCTTATTTTTTGGTTCGCAAAGTAGTTGTCAGTGTTTCTGTCTGTTTGGTAGAGTGATGTAGTATATACTGTACGTAAATTGACTCGTTTCTGGATTATGAGTACATTTGGAGAGAGAAGGGAGGGGTGGTTATGCTAATGTGAGCTGGGTTAAGATGCAATTTGGAAGGAAACACAAGAGAAGGCAAATCAGTGGCTAAGGATCTGAATAATTACACACAGCAGGGTAATTTACGCAGACTTGAAGTAACCCTTTGTGGAACCCATGGCATTCCTGTAGTATACTATCAGAACCTCTCTCCTGATATTCAACCTATTGCTTCGGGGAAACCTCACTATGAAATTACCTCAGTTGTGCAATGTGTTTAGACATGATTTCCTGCGACAGAGGATTTATTATTAAACTAGTTGTCGGCCTATGATAATATGTTTACAGGGTGTTCCAGTTGAAATAATAATAGTCGTTAGCTATCTTCTGGCACTGAGTTACAGTTACTTTTGCACGGTTACTTTTAATAGATGCCAAAAATATTTGTGGTTAATATTAGACGAAAAGGAGTACGGTAATTAATATAAGCTCTGAACGCATTCACATATTTAATACTGCAAAGTAACTGTTGATACAAAATTATTCAGGCGGAGTAGGGTTACGGTATTTGAAGAAATTCATTACATTACACAGTACAGAGTTAACTAAATGCAACGGGAGTGTAGAAAAGCCCAGCTAATGTAGCTTCCGTGCGTGTGTGTTCGATCGTGAATTCAGACTCGGGTAGAGGGATTTGTCATGCCAGTAATCAGATGTACACACTTTTTGTGCAATCACACATAACCACCAACATAGGCTCCAATGCTTCCTTATGGAATATGATTACGCGTAATTACGAGTAGCCTAGTCATATAATCATGGGTAACCTACAAAGTGGAATGACATCCAACCCCCTCGGATGCGTCCCATAGTGTAGAGAAGGGGAGGTCGGTGAATAGCTGGAAGAATTAATTACAAGAGCTCCATGGGACAAATGTAGCTTATGAAAATGAGCCAACAACTGTTACCACACAAATCACCATTGACCACATTGTTGTCTTCCACTATTGTACTCTCCTAACAATATGGTAGAGTAGTTGCGAGGAACGTTTTGATTGACACTGTCAAGAGGTACTTAACAATGTGTTATGGCTTATAGGTATAGTACGGTAATCTATTATGGTGTAAAATCTGCAAAGTACGAATTAAGGCTCATACACACAGGCCGTCGACGGCTTTGGTCTTACAGGATTTACGAAAGAATCCGAACCAGGTAGATCCTTCCATGAACGCTAATCTACCAATGTCATAATAAGGATGGCACCCAACATGAGAAATCAATCAAATGCTTTATTGATTAGTTCCAGGAAAATTGAAATTGTATCGGAGGAACTTTGCTTCTGGTGCAACTCTAGGCTACAAATAATTCGGTACCACCTTTTATATAATTAGGCTACCTATTCTTATAATTATGTACAGTACTTGGGCTGAAATTTTTATCAAACGTCCTGCAGCTTCCTCCTAACAATAATGTAAACATTCTTGTTAATTTGACTTAAGAAATGGTATCATCGATTTAATTTTTATAAGTCAAGACACACTTGATTAGATGTGTGCATAATGAGATTTGATTACATTCTGTTATGTCGTCCACCACCATTTGGTGATATGGAAGGAAGGTTGATAAAACAGTTTTATCCACCTTACTTTCACCTCTTGTCCATATGTTGCCCTCCAATCAAATTAAAAAATTAATTGCACATGGACCTCATAGTTTACGTCAGTGATTTTGCGTTTGAATTCAGAACGTTTATTCTATTTTAGCGTTCTTTTTCTGTACATACCTTCGAAATGTTTCTATCCATGATCTTGACAGAGTATTTGTTGATGTAAGGGACGCTCTTTGCTGTGTATGGTCGTTTTTATCTACCGTATAATATGAAGAATTGGCGTGATTATATTTTTATCGTATTTTCTGACTAGGCAGTATTATTACATCTATCACAGTCATGAAATATGATAATTCAATAGTCCTATTTGGGGTTTAATAATTATCTCAAATATGGGTTTACAACGTCAGTACATAATGTTAGAAAGGATTTGTTACTGAAAAGGCTGTAACTATAATTTCTCTCGGTGGACAGAACATTGTAACACTCCCACCTGCCATGGGAGAAAAGGATCTTCCTTCGTAAGCGGGGGATTCAAGATGCGTTGCAAAAGTACTCAATTTTCTTGAATGGGGAGGGCGGGGACGAGGCTGCTTAAAAATTGCGTGGGCACAATAAGAACAATAGAGATTCCGTGAGGAAGAAACATTTTGTCTTTGAGTGGTCCTATTAAAAATATGTGGAAGCCTGTGAGTAGGCCCATTCTTGTCAGGGCAATAGAGCAATAGAAATATTTCATATATTTTTTGTACTTTCTTCGAATATTACCGTTCGGCTACTGACGGATCAGCTTTTACAGTGCAACTCCACTATCAGCCTAACTCTTATATTCTTGCAGATTGTCGTGCTTCTAATCTGTTAAATACTAAGCTATTACTGGTGATGGTTTTTCTGTGACTTGAGGCGTAATAGTTACTGAATTCAGATAACGCGTACAGTACATCGCCTGCACAAAAAAGAATCCCCCCCACACCAAGTTAGGTTGACTGGAGTGCCAAACATCATTCCCAGTCCGAAAGTAGGCTACTACACTCGTTAATGGGCTGCATTCAATAGTAATTGCACCCATAGCTTCAAAAATTGGGTGCATTCATGCAACATTCACATATTCGACGTAGGCTACTGTACCTTCCACACCTTTCCTGAATTTTAAGAAGCCTTTTAAATAACGACAACTCTGAACTATTCTGACTTACTCCATTTCAATATATTCCACGTTAACCTGATGAACCAAATGTATTTATTCAGATTATATAACACTCTAAATTACGCTGCTATTTTATGCTAATCTAGTAATTTATGCATAAAGCTTAAATTGATATGAAATTCCGTATGGTTTCTACACCAGCTTACAATCACATTTTTGTTAAAACAGAGGTGTTCTTTTTCCTCAATTTCACTATTATACAGCTGCAAAAGGAAGGTTTATGATGTGTAGGCTTATGTAATGTTACAATACTTTCACCACCGTACATACCCCCTCCCTCCATGCGTAACGCGATTGTTGCATTTCATGACTTGTCCTATACAGGTCCACACACTCCTTTTCAACCAATATTATCATGCCACTGTTGACTCGCCTTCCGGCGATGAACCCCACCCTGAATATTCCAGTAGAGCCTGTTATATCCTAGAGTGCATGTTTCAGATTCCATCCTGACACAATGCATGGTGGTAACACAAATTTAAATTATTTCCAAAAATAAGAGTTAGGTCCCTAATGCTATTTGTCACCCAGATTTCTAGCTATAGATAATAAACATTTGAGGACGTCTGCATTTTTAATTAGAAGACGGCAGGTTTCATATCCCTAAGTGTGATCCAAGAGTCTTGCTCATCCCTAAGATGGCAGAGTAAGACTCTTGGATTCCGATTAATTTTTATCAATAGTCTCCGGTCAATTTCTCTCATTATTCGTTACGAAAATAATGCAAATACAATCCTCATCAGTTTGACTTATAATAGACATCAGAACCCTCGCACATAGAGGATTTAATTTCTGTCGGATATTGATCCCTACAGGTCGATCTGGAAGCAGTTTGTACCAAGATTACATGCCTCATGTCAAGCCTACAACAGCGTAGTAGGTGTTAAATCATATGTTAGTGAGTCATAACACAGTTGGAGGTCTAACCATCAGAGATCTATTGTCTGGAGGTAGGGGGTGCCTCCGTTCTCACAGATGGAGTTTCTAATGAGGTGTAGAAATGATGTAAAATTTCCTGACCCTTTTTTCACAGCATGGATTCGCGTCATTTATGCAGAGAAACCCCAGCTTTTATGCAGCGATATTAACCACCGCCAGCAGGTTTTATTATTTTCGCTTTCCCCGGATGATAATCCGGGCCATTTTCCGCCTTTTATTTCCTGCTCTTCGGGGGATCAGAGACTGATCCGCAATTTCCTCTTGTGGTTAGACAAGTGTGTTCGGCAAAGAACTAGCAGTGTGCTCAAAATGGGGCCATCGTTAACCCGGCGCAGTTGTGCAAGAAAAGTGAAACCAGGGAAGTCTGAATAGGGCTGGCCATCTGACAAGCTTTAGGAGTGGCGCCACTGTGCAAAAAGTGCTGGTAGTATCGATGTGGGTATCAACTGAGAGGGAAAATAATGGTTGTTTTTTGAAGGAGAAAACTTTTCTCGACAACAATGCCATTTCTCAGTGCCGGGGTGTAGGAACTGTATTCATGGGACATGGGTAACCCCATCTGGGACAAAAACCTGAACTTCAAATGGCGAGTGCTGTCGGTACCTAATGAGGCAGGACGAAATATCGGCACTTTACAGACACAACAGCATGATTAAGGGCCGCTTCAGGTTGATGCATGAGCCGATTCAACCAATGTTGTTATTTGTTGGCAGCAATTAGTATAAACTATTAATAACGTCCTTTAAATATGAGAAATCTATTTCCTATGTATTTCCTATACCTGATGCAGTCACCACAGATGTCACGATTTTATGATGGCAGCTATTACCAATCAAGTCTCTTGTATTATTACGTAAGTTATATAATTATTATTACAGCTTCCCTCATAGGGAGACACGGTGGCGTAGTGGTTAACGCCGCAGCCTCTGAGGTCCCGAGTTCGATCCCAGGGTCAGACGGAGAATACTTATGTGGATAGAATTTCGATGGGTTCTCTCCGTGTTCGCGTGGGTTTTCTCGGGGTTCTCCAGTTTCCTCCCACAATCAAAATCCATCATAGCGCATGCAATGATTAAAGACGGTTCACGAAAAGATGACACCCTAAGAGGCCCAAGGAGGCCTATCACGGAGTATCCATTGTTGTTGTTGTTGTTGTTGTTGTTGTTGTTGTTGTTGTTGTTGTTACATCTTCTTTCAAATATGTGATATGACCTAACACCTCAGAATGCATCATTATTAATTTTAATATTGGGTTTCATTCACAAGACTAGGGATTTTTGCTTATTGTGAGCTTGTGTGAGTGTGATAATGGCGAAATATTTAGGAAGACAATCTTCAAAGTATACTCGCTACTCTAGGAATAATTTCAACATTGAAAAATATGCATTATATGGAAAAATAAATCGCAAATTATCTCAGGATTGATAATTCTGTGATTAAGCCTAATGTCGGAAAAATAATATGCATTAGTTATAAAAATCTTAAACCTAACATCAATGTTCTGAAGTTATTTACTGCAGGATTTTAAAACTATTATAAAAGTTGTGCAAGGATATTTAATTTTGAAAGTAGTCTGCATTTTTGGAATTTTTTGGTTGTTTTATGACGCCTAAAAGGACCTGGCTGCAAAAAAGAAGACGTCAAGAACAGCATGTGATGTTTTAGGACAATTCTTGTAGAAGTTCAATATTCCGAATTTTCAGCAATAAAAGCAGTAGAAGTTAAAATTTAAATATATTTTGCAAAATTGTGCTATTAATTTTTGCATATTATGATATGTCAGTTTTATTTTTCAAAGTTAAATTGTTCATAGCGTATGATCATTTTTGAAGGACGGTTTCTAAAACCCCATTATCATGGCCGGTTTCACCAAGCCCGGTTTTCATAAAAAACCCGGTTCTTTCGGAAAATCCCTATTCTATTTGCAGGGATTTTCCGAAAGAACCGGGGTTTTTATGAAAACCGGGCTTGGTGAAACCGGCCATTAGAGAAAGCATAATCACGTGAGATATGAGGGCACTTTTGTTGCTTAGGAAATACGTAGAAGTACGTAGAAGAAATGGATTCTCAGAATTCCTTGAAGACAACTTCATATTACACAATGGCACTACAGCATGCGACTCAATTAACGAAGCTCATTGTTATCAATTTAGCCGCTTAGACATAAGGGAAAGAGCATTCCAGAATATAAGTTCGTCAATACCCTGATCACACATTGTGCTTACATTCCCCTCTGATAAAACTGGGCCTAAATTTAGGTTGGTTAAAGTCCTGCGCTACACAGTTCTCTGCTGTACCTATCTTTAGTCGAAGCTTTACGCTGTAACAAACGATGGAAAAGCGCCTGCCCGCCAACCACTATTACACAGCGCGCTTTATGTGAAGTGCTCTAATCCACTTAATGGAGCGAAGTGAGCCATTGGAGTTGCTGACAAAATATTAAACCCTCGATTTTATAACTTTGTTTGAGCTTGGGTTTCCTGAGATCCGGGCTGCTGGGTTCAGACGGATTACTTTGTGGTTTAATGGTGTGTGACGACGCGACGCGGACGTTAGACGTGTGATGATTACAGGTCGGTTTGTCGCGGGAGGTTGCGAGAAGTTTTTAATCCTCGTCAGTGGCTTATTGTATTAGGCCGAAGTGATGTCCTGCAGAAAGTCCTTTGTTACTTGCTCGGAAATTTCAAGCCTCATTATACTGGGTACATCGCTTTTGAAGATTGCCCATGATGCTATATACACGTTTGACCACTTGGACTTAACGTATGCTCCTTACATCTCACCAGCTCTGAGATTCTGTACACCTTACATAGCTCGATTTCTGTATAGGGCTATATGTGACACTAGAGTCGCTAGTCGGGAAAAGCGAAACACCTCAAGTGGCGTAAAAGTCAGGTTTTACGTGCTGTTGTTACGCCTTCGGCCATTTGTGGCAGAAGTATGCAAATTTCGCCACCTTGATTTTAACTGAATGAAGTACTATCCTTTGGGTGTATGTTCCTATAGGTTTAACTCAATTTTGACATTTTTGTGGGTTGCCCCGTTATTGCATAACACCGTCCACATCCGATTCGGTAAAGAAAAATCTCGCGAACGATCATTTCCAGTCGCTCCTGTCCCCTCACGTGCAAATGTGGCAGTGAGTTACATACACATTTGGAGTCTCATTTTAAGAGCAATGACTACGCCAAATTGAAAGATGAGGCAAGAGCGTCCGCGACATATTCGCCGATGAAAACAGTATGCTTGAACCAGGAATGTGCTATGAAACCATCATGATGTAGAGTATACTGCAATATGTCTCTTGTGAAATATCAAATTAAATTAAATTCTGCATACCCTGGACTTGTTCATTAAACATGAACCTTTTGTGACTGTACTTCCACACGCCTAACTGGAGAGTGATTTTTAACGCCAATACGCCAATATCGTACTAGCTTACACCATCCTCCAGTAGTGGGTTTGTAATTACACGGATATATAAATGATCATAACATTCATATTAATGTTGAAATAAATAGAACTACTTGTAGCAAACATGACCTCAACTCGTTCCTATATTAATTATTCAAGATCCCTTTGTGATAGTGCGTCCGGAGGCTGCGTCATGTTATTGTGCTCTAGACTGTATAGTGTGTACTACAGTATATAGAAGAAAGAGGATGTTGTGTGGGAGGGGAAGTTTGATAGGCATGATGACACTGGCTCGATATTACAGTATAATATGCATTTATTCATGTTATGTGACAAGTGCGACTTAGAGAAACCTACAAAAATAGTGCATTGTACAAAAATAACATACGTCTATTTGACATAATCTTGGTCTGCCACATAGGCCTGCGCTACTTAATTAAAATGAATATAATTTGTCAGAAACATTAAAGAGATGTGCCTTTGTTGTCATTGTTAAACGTGTATTTTAATATCCTTTTTGTTCCTTTCATCCCTCCAGTATTGCCCGCACTTCGAAGCATCAGATAAGCGTCGTTTCTTCACCTTTGCTCGAACACGACCACCAGATCTCCAGATATCCAAGTCGGTCGCTTCTGTCCTTCTGACATTCAGCTGGACAACTGTGGCGTTTTTATTTCCATCATCAGCCGATGCCGAGTTTGAGCGCATTACCGAGACGATTGCCAATACGCTGATAGAAGCTGGTGTCAATATCAAGTTTAGACGACAATGGAGCACTCCCTATCATCACGGATACATGGAGAATCCGTTTCACAAGATCATCAGAGAAATTTCTGGAGGCGTTAGAAGTAAGTTGGTTTTCCTGATGTATTTTTCCCAATATAATTATTACATGCGACTCTCACGACTGCCGCATATCCAGATACCCTAAGCTCTTTGTTTTCTTCTTAGCATTACAGTATTAGTACACTGCAGTGGTGCCCGTTGTCTATAATACTGGCTTTGTACTTATAAACCTGACACTACATTTATCGTTACGTTCAAGTAGGTTTTGCGGGTGATAGAAACGAGGAGTCTTGTAGATTGTGCCTGGTGTTTGGACCTAAAATTAACCTGAAAAGATAGACTCTGTTGCCAAAACAGACCGGAGAAAAACCAATCGAGGGACTTTTGTGTTCCTGCTCACAGAAAACGTGCGCAGATCATCGCTATGTGTCTGTCTTTCCCCATACGTTTCTCCTCACATATGACGTCCTTTACGTACCGGTACCGTATTACCCGAAAAGACCAGCCTGCCATATCAAAGTAGGTCGACCATAGGACCGATATACCCCATGAAAGCCGATCGCCCGATGTAAAAGGGGGCCATTTTTCATTTACTCCTCAGTTACATTGACAATATTATAGGCTCTTTTAGGATGTATTATTTTATATTATTGCATCGTTCCGGCCAGTCCTCTTCTACTTCCTCCCGTCCGGGCCCCGAGCCCATCCTGGGTCCCTTACAGTATTCTCACAATCAGTTGGATTACATTTGGGGTTTGGGGAGGTCGAGTGACTAGAGAGTTTGACGTATTTTTCTCAGGTGAAATGCTCTAAACAGGCATATCCTACCAATGCAGGCTTGCTGGTGTACCTCGTATATAGTCATCTGATGTGCATTTTTTAAAATCATGAACCCCGGTTTTACCGGCGTGCCATTCTTTGCGATGTGACGCGGTAATAACTTATTATATTTGTGGCACGAAAAGTTCTGGTAATAAAGTCAGGTGAATCCGCTGACTTTCTGATTGAAGTCCTTGACATGTGTAGACAGTAATATAATATACTGAGCTAACAAACTCTTGTCAACTTTAAGCTCTTGCCCTGGAGGATACCCGATGCGCATATACGCCTATGATACAGAAAATAGGCAGACTTTCTCTACAAATATGGCCTACCAATCTACTTTCCATCCCCAGCTATGACATAAGTTTGTCATCTCCTGAAAAAGTAATGAACTATTGTATGAATTTGTCTAAGTTAAGAAACAGGTTGAAAATTGTAATGATTTTAAAGCCAACCTTCGAATATCTCGGTCTGCTTGGTACAAAATTTTCGATGACAAGCAAGTTTGTGTAACTAGCCTGGCGGAGGTCATTAAGTCTTAATGACCCTATCTTAAGCCCTTCCGGAAGAGTACCATGTGGTTCACAGAGGAAGTTTAGGCTCAACCAAGAAGGTATTTCTTGGTTGATGAACTGTATATGCAGTGATGGACAGTGAACTTGTCAGTTATTCTAACTCATTAGTATACCGCATTACCCCAGCATATAACTCCATGCCGGTATAAAACGGGTAATATTTGTGATTATCTCCTTCCCTTAAAAATGTCGGTGTTCCCAATAAAATAAATACAAATACCCATACATTCAAATGTCTAAAATATTTTCTGCTAATAGAGATCGAGGTGTAAGAAATAACTATGTGGCAAAAAATTTGGCGAAAGTGGAGAGAGAGAGAGAGAGAGAGAACAAGGCAGCAGCATCGAAGTGACATCCGACGGTGAAGTGCACAAGTAAACGAGTCACCACCCAGGAGGTGGCGCCCGGAACGGCGAAAATGGGAATTCCGTGGAGCGGCCGCGGTCGGCTTTTTTGCGTTTTTTGAGTTTTACAAAGTCCCTGGGCACTGTTTCCAAAAAAAACAAGTTGTTTGCAAATATAGAAAACGCGGGAAAAATTTTGACATCACTCATAATGCTGTATGCCGTACGGTGCGGGAGGAGTTATGGGAATAGTCGGCTGTTAATAATATATACGAGATTTGGTTCGTAGATTCCATAGCACCAGTGGTTCACTTACGGGAATATTGCGGTACGTACTGTACGGTAATTTCCACTCCGCAGGCCTACATCATGAGGTCCTCTAAAACCAAAACAGTTGCAGTACGTGTTTATCAAACGAATTTTTTCTGCTGGTGTTGGGACATCAAAGATAGTTTTACTGTTGCTAGGACTGCCTGTAATTTAGTTCGAAGGGCTGGCGGGGGGGGGGGGGGGGTTGAAAAGTGCAGTTCCAGCGTACCGTAACACTTATGCCACCGTGTTGACTGATTAGTCCTCAGATAATGGAGTGTAGGGGAGGGCGCATTTTATTGTAAAAGTGATTTCCAGCAGCTATTCCTGACTGTGATGCTGATGGGGAAAGAGGATGTAAAACTATGGTATGTTGTCCTTCATTTTAAGGCTTAAAAAATTACCAACTTATCGTAGGTAAAATACAGACAAAACTCCACTCTATACTGGCAGACCATCATAATTTATTATGTGGGTTTTCTCAAATCTGGTCCACGCCGCTTTACTGTCATGCCGCTTTATGCGGGGTAACCCTGTATAATATTTGTACCGCCACTACCTGGAGAGTTTTTTTTTAACCAGGATGTTCTGGGAAAAACTCGTAAAGAAACTTAATATGATTAGTTGGAATCAATTTACTGCACTGAGAAAGCTTGTCCCAATTTTAGGGTCATTCACAACTGGAGTTAAATCTTAGTTATTTCGAGCACGAAAAACTTCACACACTATAAGTCGTAAGAAAAATGCCCACTCCCAGTTGATCAAGGAGTGGTGGATATCCTGGTTATTCAAGTGTGAACGCACAACGATCCGATCCACGTCGTCCATCACTCCTACCCTCTAGAAATAGTGACGCCCCATACGTTTGCTCTCTATCGACTTATTCATATTTTTTGCCCTTTCTTTCGTGAATGGCAAACCTCTTTGCACGCTCTGAGATACACTTCCTTATCCGCTCAAATGTGCGGTTAATTTCACACTTACCTTATAGCTCGTATGATCAGCTTTTGAGTGCATATAGGCCTATATGCCTGGAGGAGGCTTACATTCAAGTTGCTTACGACTGGAAACAGCCTTTCTCTATTCACTGAAATTTAGGTAACTGTATACAGTTGTGAGCAGTAAAGAGTAATTGAATTGCGAAATCTACATTCATTATAGTTACAGATAATGGTACCCTTTGCCTTGCACATTTAGATGTACGGGCTAAGGCGATATGATTATTATGCATTATTACTCTTGATGCCTTAATATGTTACAATATTAAGGCTAATGAGGATGCCGGCGCAGCCCTTGAGAAAACAGTAATATGGAAGAGCTATATACCATGGTCCGCTCTCGGTAATGAAAACAACAATAGCAAAGGGCCAGCCTAATTACATTTTCGACAAAACGCAACTAATAACTTGCTGACTATAAACAGCTTTGAGGGAATTTCTACCGTGAGGAAGCCATTAAATGCACTTTTTCCTTCCGTCCAACTCACAAGTTTAGCGTGAGGAATGAAGCCATTGCGGATTGAAAAACGTGCCAAAATTCTAAAAAAACAACTTCTGAAATCAATTACACGATGCCCATTTATTGCATTTCTACAAGTAGGCCTACATGCCAGTGTGATGGCCAGAAGTGTGATTAATTGCTGAAATGTTCAATATACCGGTTGGAAAAAAGGTCAGACACCGTAAGGGTCGTCTCTTGGAATCTTATACCCTTTTCCATGCTTCCATGCATGTAAGGTGGTAGGGTTTGACTTGTGGGTCGCCAACTTCGTCAACTTGTGGGTCGCAAGTGTGTCACCGTTTGTCATACACTCAGAACGGTGACATACTTGCGACCCTGACACACAAAAACGTGCCAGGCAATCTTGCTAACACGTTTTGTGTCAGATTACACATAACTGTGTGTCATGTAATATGAAACACTGCATATCCTAATTCTATTATGTGCAAAGACAATCCAAAACTTGCCACAATACGTACATGTCTTTCAACTCGTATTTTCGTGTCGCATTTGCGCTGACATGTTATACCGTGCCCGTTTCAGCAAAAAATTTCACATTTTGTTATGCCAAAACATTTTGTGTGTTCACGGGTAAAAACCCGAAGGGCTCTCATTTCAACTTTCCTCTAGCCCTCCTCACTTCAGCTGTGCCAGGGAGTATTGTTACATGTAGTACACAGTTGAATTTAGGTATACATGCAATTGATCAGTTAGACTAACTAGTTCGTTGTATTTACTGATTACCATATGGAAATGTTGCAAAGTTGTAATAAAGCGATAAAACAGATCTACCAACATTAGCAATGTTTGCATTTCATTATAATGATGCAGCAGATTAAATATTTGATAAGATGTACCTGTATAGATCTACGCCCAGAATTAATTTATAAATCGATTGAGCCGGAAACATATGACAACTTGAAGTACAGAGCTATCATAGTCTCATTTTGGGTGAAATTGAGTTAGGCTTAGTCATATAGTACTCGAAGATTATTATCTCGGGGTCAAAACCAGATTTTATATACAGAGAAATTACAGTCCCATACAGAAATGTTTGAAAATAGTTGCCCATGAGGGTAGTTATTAAATCGTCAAACTCCAAACTATCATATAACAAAAACAGTTAAATGTGACTCTGACTGTCCTGCATTTTAGGTGTTCGTATTAACCAAAATGAATACAAAAGTAATCCGGTTCCTAAATAAGCCAACTTCCATGGTGTACAGTGCTTATACAGGGTGTATCTGAACTCAGTGCCCCGCCGTATATGACTGCCTTCCTAGCCACCAGAGGATCGATTTAAGTATAGGAGTCATATGTCTGGGCAGCCTCATTACTGAGATACACTCTTTAGCGATTTTTGCCTAATCGCTCCTTCTGACTTTTAAATAGAATTTTCTGGTGTAACTAGCCAAAGAGGCCTTACCACCTGTGGGCAACAAACCAACAAAGTCCGGCCCCCAGACCTTCCAGAGCCTTCTGACTGGGGGAGGGTTCGATGGGTGGCCTAACCGACAGGATATTTTGTACTACATGTTTGCGGCCAATTATCTCTGTAATGCGGAGGCCAAACATAATGACTCCTATACTTAAATCGATCCTCTGGTGGCTAGGAAGGCAGTCATATACGTCGGGGCACTGAGTTCAGATACACCCTGTATAGTACTCTGTCATAGTACTCATAGAATAGTCAATGTAATCTCTCTCACATGAGCAATAAGCAAAATATGTCCGACCCGCCATGATCCTTTACCTCAATTACGGAAGTGTCACTTGACCTGATATTTTGACTGCAGCTTGTGCTCTGGCTTGTTTTGTTGCATGGCAAGTATTGCTCAATTGAGGTGCTCTAAAACTTAAAGGGCTTGTGGCAAAAAAGCACGATGACATAATAGCCTTTACATTCAAATCAAACTTCAATTTTGAGAGCGGAAGAGATTTTTAACTAAGAACTAGAGTGCAAAGTTATCAGAAGTGGCAATTACATCGACCCAATCACTTATTGACTGCCACGCCTCAACTCTGCCATTTGGTTACGACAAACTCTATCAAAATTAATTCCTGGCGTAATTTTAGACCCTGTCCATCGCACGCCCTTTGCCACGTTGTAAATGTCACATTTCTGATGACTTTTGACCTCAGCGATGCTATTATACGTGGCAAAAACCTCGATGCATTTTAGCGCCTGTGAATATTCATTTAGCATTAATTCTACACTGACGAGATCATAACTACATAAACATGAACAATGGAACATCAACTTCCTATTCATGCTCTTCCTACACGGTGTCAAGTCATGAACAATAAAAATTACCCCAACCTAAACGGATGATACAGTTTATTGTGTGGTTGTCAACACCGAACAATATACACTCCAAAAGTTTGTATAGATAACAAACCGCAGTAGTATTTCGAACCAGAAGCGCAGATTACCTGTTTTTTAGTCGAGCACATTGATTGCCCTACGAAGTGGCCGCTTTTGGCCTGCTTTATAATCAGCACATTAGAGGAAACGATGCCGGAGGTATATATAAAAAAGATGCATTTGAAAAGATGGAGATTTGGAATTCAAGGGAAAAAGGAGAAACGGTTTCTTCCGCCGGATTTTGAGGCGGATGTTGCTGGGTAGATGGGAAATATCAAAGAGAAATTTATCAATTCTGGTTTTTATTTCAGTTTTTGTGATTCTGGGTCAATATTACGAGCATCTTGGTCTGATGGTGGCGTTGGAGGAAAACAACCTTCTGGAGAATGGTGAGTATTCGCTTTATTTTTCTTACCTGTATCTCAAAAAGGTTGAGGCGGTTTTGAATTAAAGCTAAATTCAGCATAGTATTCCACTTTAGTGCTAGTCGAAAATGCCATTCTCGAACCAATAGGGATATTAAGCGAATTGGCTTACTGTGAACCAATGATTTTTGCTGTCATTGCCATCATTTTCTACAAGCAAAATATTAATACCAGTCAGCGGTCAGTGGAATATAAAGCTTGCTCCATAGAGCAAAGCTTTATATTCCAGCGCAAAAATACTGAGATATTCCGCAGAGATAGTGTTGATATCTGAAGACTGAAGGGATAGGTAATCAATTTCGCTGTCGGCCCTGTCAAAAGCAATGATACAGTGAGTCATATTCGCTAGCACTAACTTTTTTTTGCATTTCGAGGCAGCTGTATTTGATAATGTGTGACTGATGATACGTGATGAACCCTTTTCGCAATGACTGGCGTATTTTGATTACAATTACAGATTAGAGCGGCGGAGCATGTTTTCTTTTTTCCATACTGTCACAGGCATATGTAGCCAGCTGTACAGTACAGCAAGACTGCGGTATATTTACCTGAATGGCTTATACGTAGATTGTATATAAATTATTTTCATCTGGAGGTACCCACTAATGTAAAATCTCGCTCTGTCAATATTGAGCGCATAATTATGAAGCCCTCAATACTCAAACTAAGCGTATATAAATAGTGACCATCATAATTATGAGTTCCTCAGTCTCACATAATAACAATTCATGTCACAATGCCCTTATCATGTGTGAATCTATCAGCAAAATCGGCCAGCACTGACATGTACTCTTTTTTTTGAATGCAGGCGAATATTTTGTAGTGGGTGTCGACGTAGAGCAGTACGACGAGGAATCCCCAGAGAAATACCTACGCGGACTGCTTCAAAGCGAACCTGACACTCGGGCCGCTCAAGCCTTCCGAAGTTACGTCGGGGTAGTCAGCTCTTCTCCGCAGGGTTACGATAACTTCACACGATTGGTCAACGAGTATATGGAGAAGCCGCCTTTCAACTTTCCTAACCCTCTCAATTACCTCGGAGGAGTTAAAAGGGTGAGTCTTTCGTGTTTACATTATGCTTTGCATGCAAATTAGTCTTAACCCATTTTCGAATAGTAAATAAATCTACGAAAATAGGATAGAAAACATGAGACCCTTGCTAAAATGGACGTCATTAGACTTGTATTATTGAAGTAATTAGAAGTATAATACGTAGAACCTGAGTGGTTATGAGTGTATTGGGCCACTGACCAACCATAAACCTAACTACAGTAAAAGGTAAAGTCATCTGCCCAAAGTGACACTTACGAGTATGCACTGTTTTTCCCCCTAAAATTTTAAAGCCTAACGTATCAAAAAATTCATTTGCGGGAATTGTTTTTTTTGCTGCGAAACACCTCAATTGCATAACAGCAATAATCCACTATATTATATGCATAACATTATTTTATTCAAGATGCATTTTAATGCACTTAAATACCAATCAATACCCCATGCCTCTGATGCAGCTAAGAGCATTTTCTTGACAGGTTATATGATTTTTGTGGGCATGCATGCATTACACGTGATGCAATTTACTGCATACTACGGGCTTAATCGAGTGCATATTTTGATTCACTAGAGTCGCTTGTATCATTCACAAGTGATGTCACAATACACACATTTAAGTGCATTATTTGAGCCATTGTCAACATTTTGTTACACTTAGTTTTCTGTGTGCATTATGCGGTATAGCACTGACAAGAGGGTATTCAAAAGTCAGGCAGAAACAGTACAATGTATGAAATGGAGCGTCATTAACCAGTACAATACAGGATTAGCCTACTATTATAGGCACACGGTAATTCCGCTCATTTCTCGACATAAATGTGATCTACAGTATGTTGACTTTTGTGTAGAAGTCAACATACCGGTACTGTCGATGAAGTTACTAGAAAGACGAATGTTTTCATTGCATATCTGGCACAACGACTCTGTGACCCTGATGCAATTAAGAGGGGTGTTTGATAAATAGTGAGCCTACCTATGAAGGAGTTGTCCCAGGCGAATGGCACTTGAGCACTTCTCTACGTAGTCCTCCTGGATTGTGATGCACACTTCTCCCAGCAGTGGTTCAGCTTTTTATCCCCTCGCGAAAAAAATATTTGTCTTGGTCATCACACCATTCATGGACAGCGTTGTCACTGTTGAAACGCTGTTCTTTCAGGTGTTGTTTAAGTGTTGGGAACAGGTGATAGTCGGATGGTGTCACCCAATAATTGAGGCGTTGACATGGGAAAGGGCGTAAGTCAGAAATGAATTTTTTTACAGGGTCTAGCCAAAAAAGCTATTTTAAGAACACCGTGCTGAAGCATATTTTATCACACAAAATATTTCTTATTGATGGATTCGTTTACATAATAATAATAATTTGATACCCCATTATCAGCCTACGGGCTTTCCTAGGGGGGGATTTCTCCCAATTTTTTGTCTGGAACTCTTTCCATTTTTTACTATTTTCTCATCACCGGAATGAAGCAGGGAAAGGAAAGGAAGGAGGCGGCTGTGGCCTATATTACGGTAACGACCCCGGAATTATCCTGCAAGGACCATGGGAAACCACAGAAAACCATGATCAGGGTCGCCGGCCTCCGGGATTCGAACCCAGGACCTCCCGATTAGCAGTCGGACACCATACCACTACACCACTACTGCTTCGGTAGGATTCGTTTACATAAAGTCATAATAATTCAAAGTAAAAGCAGTTTATGAGTACATTTAAATGTAGCCTACTTTTTTTTCTTTTTGAGGCACATTCTCATTGTGACTTATGCCCCTTTCCATGTCAACGTTTCAATTTGGCACAGTCAGACTATCATCTGTTCCTAACACTCCTGAAAGAACAGGGTTTCAACAGTGACGCTGCCATCATAGAGGCTGTCCGTAAATGGTGTGATGACCAAGACAAAATAAATATAATATAATATAATTTAATAATACAGTAAAATCTCGTTTTAGCGAATACCAATAGAACGAAATTTCAATAGAACGCAATAAAAATAAAATTTTGGTTGGCCAGCCGTAAGAGCAATGTATTTGTAATCCCGTTATTACAAAATGCGTTACTACGAAATTTTCAGTACAACGAATACGAAAGGTGGTTCCCAGGCTAGTATTGAACTCGATATAACGAAATATGCACTAGTTCAATGCTCCGCCACATGTGCTCCAGCACTGTCTAGCGATAAGCGAGTGTGTGGTCGTCGTGCGTAACACCGTCAACAATCGTGAAATGTGGGGTAGAAGTTGCATTAAGGGGTCGGCAGTGTCTGTTTTGGGGAGTGACCAGGACGGTGAAGACTCAGATGACCCTGACGACCTGTCTGTGTGGAGGTCCGACGCTGAAAGCACCAGCGTGCCGGATGAAGTTACCTTTCACGATTTTGTAGCCGCAGATGACAAAGTACAGGTGTGCCAGGAGTTGACAGAATCGGACATATTTGCGCGGGAAATAAAAATAACCAATCTCGATTTAACGAAATTTCGTTATTACGAAAAGATTTGCTCGGTCCCGCGGGCTTCTTTGTAACGAGATTTTACCTGTATTATTTATTCGCGAAGGAACAAAAAGCTGGACCACTGCTGGGAGAGGTGCAATCACACTCCAGGAGGACTACGTAGAGAAGTCCTCAAGTGCCATTCGCCTATGACAACTCCTTCACAGGTAGGCACACTATACTTATCAAACACCCCTCGTAGTTTCTTGCCCTCAAGGTAAAAAGGGACAGATCCATAGTGCATTGTAATGTTATCAATGTCGCAGAATCGTTCTTAAAGCTCTAACTGCATAAGTCAAACTATTGCATTAGAAAACGCGAGTGGTTATGTCACAATGGCAAATTCCTATCTGTTTGTAACAGCGGCTTAGGCTACATGTATTGGTCAGGCGAATTCTATACAACAATCACATATACAGTATGAGGCTCTGCGAAAGAGGGATGATTATCAGCCCACAATTGTCTGAGTTAAATGCTACTTTTGAACCCATTTTATTGCCTTACTTAAGCCCCTTAATGTGTTGAATTAAATGGAATTGAACTTTGCAATTATACGATTATTTCATGGCTTCATTATACAGCCAAATCAGTACATCACACATAAACAGTCTACATAATAAAATATTGCTTATTGTTTATTAAGCTTCAGTGTACTTCGCGTCTTTGCATAGTGTGTTGATTTCATACTGTCTGTCACGTGCACGAAAAGATAGTTCTAAGCAGCAATGGAAGGCATACTAACTCGCCTGAACTCACGATGATAACCGCCACAAACCCATAAATGAAATGTTAACAGTCCATTAAACCAAGTCATCAGCTTGTACCTGTTTACTCCGTATATTTTTGTCTGTTTAAAGACGCCTTAATGTTACCAAAAGATGTACTGTTCTGGTCGTAATGTATGCAAATTATTAATTTTTTATCAAAGTAGGTCCGATCATTTGCAAAGCATCAAATGAGGCGCTTAAGAACAAAAATGACCCAAGTCCGAAAATGCCATTTTCGAGATAGGACTGCCATCACATTCAGAGAACTACTCCAAGTTGGCGCAAAAAAATTGTATAAGTCCTAAGTTGTACATTTGGGCAGTAAATGACATAATGTCATTTATGCTCTAAGGAGAGTTGCCTACTCCTTGGAGCAATCCTGATGTAAGTCCCATACCAGCTGTTTAAGATGGCCAACAAAGATGCAAGCGATATTTCTGGGGGCACCTCTATGGACAGAATAATATTGTGTATGACAAATAATAAGTGTGTGGCTGTCAGTTTTGCCATGTTTGAAATTATGTTGTGAATTTGCGAATTTTAAATATTTGCAGAAAATTTCCTTCTCTTAAATTTTTTATTGAAATTGATATTTACTAAAATCAATTTTGTTTAAATTGACGAATGATCAAAGGAAATTTTATAAATGCAGTTGAGACCAGATGTAATAGCCTCGGCTATAACGAAAGGACAGTCCCGGCATATTTCCATAATTATGGTTTGTGTATTTGGCTATAACAGACCTTGGTTATAACAAGACTGATTTCCGTGGTACCTTGAAGTCTATTATATCCGGATTCAATTGTATTACACCCAGTCAACAATGGTGTAAGTCCATGATTCTGTAGGATCGTTATGGTGTAAGTCACATATGATTTTTTATAAATCAATCAACTTTTTTGTTACAGTGGCAATACAAAAAGACTACTCTGTGATGATTGCCAATCTGACATAATATGGATCCAGACATATGATTTCCCTTTTTTCTATGACCTTCCTAACTTGCAGTTGAATTATCCCAACTTGAGCTTTTTGGACTTGGGTCACTTTTGTTCTCAGCGCCTCAAATAAAACAATGACGAACAGTGTAATATCTCGATATACTGTCACGTCTATAAGAATACATCCCATCTCAATGGTCAAAATCTACTTTGATTCCCCGAAGAATTGGTGATCAAGTGACGCCTCTATATATGATCATCTGGATCCAGGAAATCAACATTCTAAGTTTGTAGGAATCATTAGAAAACACCCTGTAAATCATGCTTTTACAGACTCGTCCAAATGGAAGAGAGAAGGTCAAGAATAAGGCACCCTCCATTCCAATTTACTGCCACCTGTTCCGAGTTCGCAGAGTCTCTTAGTGAAGTCCCCTACCCATCATTTCCGTTAACAGGCCGTGCCATCGTCCTTTCAAATCCTTCAGAATAGGCAATAATAGAAAGGGTCTTATGACATTCCAATTTCCTAGTGGTTCCATAAATTTGGTTACGTTTTCCTTATACGAGGCTTGAGTAGTCACTTACTTCAAGGGAAAACTGCTGTCTGAAAAAGTCTTATAACACAAAAATACAACATCAATAAATAAGTACAGGGTGATACAGGCCTCGGTTGACGACCTCGACAATGGAGCGAGGTAAAATGCGACTGAATACGCTCTCCAGCTGAGCATGAGATTTCCCATTGATAGATCCAGATGTGCGCACAATGGAATGTGCATGGGCGAGTCATTCACTATATTGTTCATGTCAACTTAGAGGCAGTGTAATACCACCATGTATATTGATGGAAAGATGGTCCCCCCCCCCCCCCCACCCCNGCTCGAGTGCTGACGGTTGAATGCAACAAGAAACTTCTTTCCTAAACTTGGTTCACTTTGTAGCTTGAATTCCCTCTATCCTACAGTGAGTGTACTGTACCAAGGATGAGTGCGTAATTAGGGTCTGAGTAGGCGGCATGACGTCAATTGTATTGAACGTGGGTAGGTACTTGTACAAGAGGCGGCCCTCATCTTTATTACTTACTAGTCGGGTTCGAGTGGTTTTCTCCCCTGGTATAATACTATTACCTAATAATTATAAAAGCAATTATCCTTTGCTGTAAAATCGCCCCTTTAAACGGGTTTATGCTAGGTCTGGTCGGGATTCACTTCTGGTTTCTCTGTGGCGAAAAGGAATTCCCTTAAGTGGCCTGTAAATTGCGAGAGTCCAAGATTGAGATGCCGAAGTTGACGATCCCAGTGGGGAATGGGAAGACAATAGTTGGATTATTATTCATCCATGGTGATGTAAACAAAATTGGCGACACGCGAAAAAAATGAAGGAAGTCGCAAACTTCGCTCTCAGTCTGGACTGGAATGTGAATGTGAGAGGCCATCAGTACTTTTCCATTGTCAACCAGGGCATATAAACACTTTATACTGTGATTCCCAAGACAAGCACCCCAGGCCCCAGGGGCAAATTATTTTAATATACGTGACAAGTGACTAACGTATCCGTATCTTTCGTGAACTACTTTGTGTGGATTCCCCAAATCAAGTACTGCACCGTAGTGTTCGAGCCCTAGAGACCAGGACGTGTCCTAGCAACTGGGATTTGGACGGTTGCTAGCCGGTGGATTGTATCCTTAATGTTTGTTTGGAATGTAGACAGTTCTCAATTGACCGTCCTACTGAGCAGACGTTTTGTACTGTAGGTCTACCTCTTTGTCTGGAATCCTCTCTGAGTTTGGTTATCCCAGTCCCTTTGTCATTATTCCTTCCTTGCCCTTTAGCTATCATCCTCTCTATTCCTTGTGATGGTTGGTGCCGAGTGACACTACAGTGGATTTTTGATTAATATAGCAGAAGTCCATGGAATTCAGATTCTTATTCTAGCCCAAGAAAATTTATTGACGTGCATGTTCTACAGCAAAAAATTATGATAAATATATCAATTCATAAAATTTTAATAAAGTGAGGTCCAAGTCCACGGCATAAAACACCTTTACCATATAGACTTGTTATTATACGCGTATTTAACACTTGATCTGTTTTTGACATGCCATTTACATCTATGCAACATAAAAAGTGCGCGAGTTACGCGACATAATTTTAATAATGTCCTCGGCGTCAGTTTTGTCAGTTGAGAATATGAAGCGTGTTTGTTCCAATGCGGCGTATTCCAGTTAGCAATTCATTGTAATTATAGAGCTTGAATGTGTGATCAAATACAGTCTAATATTAGCAGCTAATAGTGTTTTCAACTGCTAAAAGTAACTAGGCCTAATAATGCTGCGAGCACGCGCTGGGCTATCGCTTAATGTAATAATTATCATGATCATCATTGTCTACTGCAACGATGACATCGCCATCAAAATGAAATTCCCAAAAGGCTCTCGTTGATATTACATCATACAATGCACAGATATTAGTTTGCCATAATAAACAAGTTTATGCAAGAAGCAAATAACGAGAGCATCACCCAGTAAGCGGTTGTACTGTACAGTGTTCCGCTGCGGTAATCCGCTTAATACCAGCAGATTTCACTTTGAAGGTACTGAAATATGGAGGAAATGAACGTAACGAGCATCCGTCCCATTTTCAAACTCTCGTTTGCGGGATAATCCTGCGTGTGTATTTTTTCCCCCCCTTCCTTTTATGATACTCCTATGCATGATTAAAAGAGCATCGTGAGGGGCTTTTCATCCACTTCTTTGTGTCTGGAGAGTGACTAGATGTAGGTTTATCTGTCCGACTCTACAGCGGCTCGGTAAAAGCCAAAAGAAGATTCTTGGAAGCAATTTTGAACTCTTTTTTATCTTCAGCAGAGTCCGCTCCGGTGTATCAAACGCTTATTGAATTCTTGAGAAGATGATTGCCTTCCTCCAATCTCATTTTGTCACTCTAAATATAGGAAGAAAAATATTTGTAAAGTTCAATGAGCAGAAAAAATGTTGATCAAACAGTTTCAGTAGTTATCGATTTTGAGGCCACACTTTTCACTTCTTGGAGCTGGTACGGCACCATGTTCTGAAAGTTGCAGGTGTTTTCCATTCATCTCGTCCACCTCTATCCAAACGGACAGCCAATTAGCAATGTTGTTTAATAATAATAATTAACGTGGTAAATTTTTATCTACACTATAAGTTTATTTAAAAAGCACCTACCTTTCATCTGAGACATTTCGACTTGGTCATGTGACGAGGAATTTGCCCAGGAGGCTCGTTGACAACTGGGCCAATACCGACTGTCGTAACAAGAGTTGACCATAACAAAATGAAAAGGCAATATTATACATCCGTTTCAAACCCTCCTTTATTGTTCAGTAAAGAAATATCACATTCATTTTCATGTTTTTATTCAGTTGGGTTGTACACAATCGCGTGAAATGTCCAGTTTACGTAACACCTAACATCCTATAGAATTGGGAATCACCTGCCTTTATACAGTACGTACTGTACGTTATTGCGATTATTTTCATAAGTCATGTGGGTGCTGCTATGTACGTATATATTGATTATCTGCAACGACAGATAAGTCACAAGGGGCAAATATTTAACTGGCAGAATCCATTGTAACCATCTCTATTTTACAATGTAGTCTACTGCTGGTATCGCATATACTTCCAGCGTTCCTGTGAGGGTGTGGTTTATTAAGCGCAATTTTCATCGGAAAAGCATGTTTTTCCTGCCATTATTGGCATATCGATTCATTTAGGACACAAAGAAGTTTCTACTGGTAGAAGAACTGTTTCGATCCTTCTATATATGTAGAGTGTTTCTTTTTTTATTCTAGGTCGTGTCACAAGTCATTTACCGTTCGGTGACCTTCCTGCCAGGATTTCGAATAGGAACCGGGGAATTGGAATCTAACTTGAGTAGTACTTGGGAGCCGAAAGAAGTCTAGTGCATCACGGTTGTCTGTAGCCTCCAGCTCGGATAAATGCGGCATCGATTGTGAATCCTTTGGGATTTCTTTTCCCATCTCCTTTGAAAAGCCAAGCCGTGACCTCTAGAATTTCTGTTCTTGGGATGTGCACAAAAAAAATCCCCAAAAATTATCGATTTACCACCATCCACATATAGGCTAATCATCCCATTTGTGAAGATCTGTAAGCGAATGCTTTTGCCTAATTGCACGGCTCGAATCCAAGGAAATCTTGTCTCCTAGAAGATCTTAACGAGCGTGACAACGATGGCAATCAGGATAAATGACCACGCCTGAGCGCCAATTATCCTTCTCTAGTTGCTTGTGTAACTCTTCTGAATTTCTGCTTTTTTTGCATCACGTTTGCATTTCTGTCTGGGATTTGGTAATCAGGTCGGAAATTGGCCTGCCAAATAGCATCTGCATTCTGTAATTTGAGAAGAGACACTTGAGAGCCTCCATTGGCACGGATTTGAAAGAACTGTCTGAAAAAAGAGTGACATCGAATTACAATGTTTTGTCGTTTCCTGAGAGCAGTGGGAGGAAATTTTTGTGGTTCGAGGTCACCTGAAGTTTTGTACTGCTGTATACGTATAGGGTACCATTCCAATATTGATATGTAACCCGATATCGGAGGGCTTTATATACCCGGGACAGTGCTGCAGTCCGTTTGTTATCTGCATCGCGTTTGCATCCATGTCGAAGCGGCTGGCGTCTCCTTTTTCGTTTATCAGTTTAACAGTGTTCGTACATTCCATGAATTGGGTGAGAAGGCGGCAGAGGGAAGAGTAAATGTAATTTCCGAACAGCTACATCCAGAACTTGCCAAGTAGAATATTCATTACTGTCCTTTGCAATATTTTATGGGTATAGTATGACAGCGTTCTATGATTGAAGTTCTTCTTTCTGAGTTATCAACCCAAGAATCAAGATGTTATCACTTTCACGTCGCTATTTGGTTACACTGGACATAATAACATCTTCACACATTGAATGACGTTATTCGATGAGTTACCAACTGATGCCGTCCTTAAGTAAAAGTGCCCTAACATGATTATGTGAGCAAATCTATATTAACCTATAAACTAAAGTATTATCTACGTACTGTACGTTTATTTTATTTTATCGACATCCATCTCAAAAAGCTAAGGTGACCACTAGCAGCTTGCTGGTGTCCCTTTTCACCAAAATGTTTTACGAAAAGAAGTTTATAACCCAGCGGAACTGTCAAGCTTCGAGTGTTACGAGCAGTAAATCCTCACTATACACTTTGGTATCTCCTCGCTACACTCTTTCAGGAGTTCGCAATATTCTTTCGCAATTTACTGGGCATTTTACTGTCTTTTGATTCATCGAACCGAAGATATCTTATCATATGGCGGCTGAAAAGCAATACGATAGTTTAAATGCATACAGTATGCTTCATTTTATTAGCCTTTCATTCAGTAGGCTATGTTATTGGTGTAGAAAATATTTAAAGGGTTTCGTTCAATTTTTGTGTGTGTTAATTAAAGCTATAAATCATATTTTGAAGCTTATTTCTAGTACAGCTGCAGTTTAGTGGAAAATAGGATGACTCGTGCTATTGGCATTTCTTTAACTGTTTTCAAATATCTGACTTGTTTCTACGTGATGTATGTCACTGCCATGTGTCCCTGATTCCGTACAGTTTATGTAATTCTGTCATACTGCTAGCGACATTTACCGATGCGGTAGCCCTGCAAATCGAAGTGATAGAGTGCGAGCCGTGCTAGTAAGAAATGGTAGCACTTGGGTCACCCAAGTTGGGTGACGTCAGCGTCACTGGCTGTGGACAAGCCTTTTATCCATTGCCCCCCAGCCTGTGACGTCACTCAAGGTATACCTCTTCTTACTCGCACGGCTCACACTCTTATCACTTCGATTTGCACTTCTGCCGCAATGTCGCAAGCAGTATGACGCAATTAATGTCCAACATTGTACCAACTGAGAGAAATGCACAAAATTCCCCCCACCATGAACAGATAGAGACAGAAAAAGAACTGGTCCAATGAAAATTCATACTTCTTTGCAGATACGCGCTGAAGCAGCCTATTTATACGACGCAGTCCACCTCTACGCCAGGGCACTAAATTCGGTACTTTCCGAAGGAGGTGAACCGCACAATGGAACGGCCATTATCGAAGTCATCAAAGGGAAGAGCTACCGAAGTGCAATGGGGTAAGTGTACAACACTTGCTCATTAGTGGTTGATTAGTACCAAATCCGTATAACGTTATGCCAGAATTTGACACCAGTTTGTTAAAATGCGGAATGACTAATTGAGAGAGACAGATAAGTGATATACTTTTAATATATAGCCTACTGTATGCTATAGAGTAGGCTATAGACTATAGAGGGAGAATTATTGTTGCAAATCACTAGGCAAGTGTGATGTTCATAATTAAAATTTATGGAGTGTAAGCGTGTTGCAAGAGAGTATTGATATTAATAGAGAAAAAAATCTTTTCCATCCTGCTGTATGCGGATGTCAGTTTGGGCTTATGGAAACGTGTCCGGAGAGGATGTTCCTGCTTTAAATCCGATTAAAGCCTTTGCTAAATTAATAACATCCAGCTTGTGCCCTCTTTTTCTGGCATAGAAAATCATCAGGTTTCACTGAACAAAACAATGGGCAGAGGGAATGTTGGGTGTCACAAAGAATTATTCCCAGCATCATATTTGACATTTTCACTCAGCCACATGTTACGCCAGTTCATCAATGTAAACATTAACTATAAAATATGAAATCATGTAATATGAGTTGGAAATGATTCTACTGAAACATACCGTAATTGAGATGTCGTACTGTACATGCAGCCGAAATAATTTGACAGATATAAATGAAACCCCAAAGGGAATGCTCATTAGTCCCATGAGTAGTAAACAAGGTTCGCAAATTGACACTGTTGTGGAATTACTAAATTAAAGCATCAAACAATATTTCTAACAATCCAGTAACTTTGAACATTTTCAGCAGGGGTGTTGGTCAAATATACCATCGACACAAACTCAAAAGCTCAATTATACCAGAGCAAAATATCGGTTGCGACAAGTCAATTGATGCCCCCGTTTTTAATATCCGAATGTCAGTTCGTGCTAGTTTCACGAGGGGAAAACGGTACTATGCTACACCACTCCCTATAAAGTCCCAGGGTATATTGATTCACCTGGGGACCGCTCGCTCAGAGTGATAATTCCATTTGTCTCTTCCTCTTCCCACAGGTTGTTTTAAAAACCGTGAATCATCGCTGACAGTGTCGTAACAGTATAAAACACACACATGTATTCCTAGGTTAAGTGATTTCATTATTATGCATGCGGTTTAAGCAACCTGGGCGTGGATAAAAACGTGTGCAACTTTGACATTTTGATTACAGTTGGACGATTGTGTCAACTGAGGAGAAAATTGCCCCTATCCGTTTGGTCCACATCCATTACGCTCAATACCAGACAGTTTATTACGATCGGTGACGAGTCATACTGTTGGAGGATGGCAGTCCAAAATCCAATAAAAGGTGTCATGCTATATTCATCAGGCCGTACTTAATAGCTACTGCCAATCAGTCGCATTACACACGTAACGATTACACGATTTTTAGGCAATTAAAAGTCAAGGTTCAAAGCTATACACTTATACTGTAATGAAGAGAGAATTCTGTTAATGAGGAAATTTCCCCACTGGCTTCACCTGGATTGTCCTCTTCAAAGATACAGAAAAGCTGGCAAGAGCAATATTCCGAACTTTAACATGTAATTACGACGGGAACTTTTCTCTAGGGTTCCACGAGTCTGGTAAACCTGTAGCCATCAGCTGCTAAATTAGGTGCCCGAGTTTCATTTCCTGACGTTATTAAGTTCCTCACTGGCTTAAGCAGTGGTGCTCCAGAATGTAAGATATATACACACTGTACTTTATACGCATGGCTGCTGCAACCTGATTTGACTTTAACGATTTTTCTACCTCGCAGATGTTGCGAAGGAAGCAGTGTCAGCCGTAATGTTTCCATCATAAATTGGGACTGTATATTCGAAATTCGCGCAAACGACCCTCCAGGCGCTACTACTGCAGCGCATTAAATATTTTCTTAACAGCAGGAAAGGACATGGCCAAGTCTTTCCGACCTTCTGGGATGAATCGACTGACTTGTGCTACCCAACAATAAGAAAATTGCATCTTCTGTCTCATTTTCTTTCGCCGCGTTGAAAAGGTCACGAGGATTCTCTGTATATAAAAGGCGATCGAAGTGCATTGCACCGCTCGAGTCAACTATCTTGGTCAAGAGCCATCTTATCCCAGAAATAGATGTCCTTTTCTCGCGATTTCTCGTGGGAATTGGCATCACGCCGCTGCGATAAATCACTCTACTGTAAACTGATTTATTTAACTGAAAGCTTCATGTTTTATTCCCCCTCTTTAAGATATATGGTGACTGTGGATTCTAATGGCGACGCCGAGGGAAACTACACCTTGATTGCTCTGCAACAACGCGGAACAATGCACGATACGTATGGGCTTTATCCTGTTGGCGTCTTTCATCATGCCAATAACCCTCAAGGCATTCCAGTAAGTTGGACGTTTGATCCTTTATTGCTTTCCTTTTAGGACACGGAGATGGCGAATTTGGGACTCGGGGTGTCGGATATGTTGAGAGATTTATTGCTTTGCCGTTGCGTGGCAGTGCGTAGCTTCCGGCCATTTTGGTGACAGAGCCACGACGGAAAGAAAGAGAATTATGCCCACCAGGATTGACAGGATTCTGCCCCTGAGGGATGAGAAAACAATGGTGTTTAATTTGTTGAGGACTATAATTTAATGAGTTAAATCGGAATTGAATGGGATTAATGAAGTTGAAGTATGTGGTGCATTTTTGAACCAGATGCTTACCCAGGAGGTTATTATACGTAAAAAAAAAAGTGAAGCTTATCTTAAGCGTAGCAGTTTCACATGACAATTCCATGCAAATGAAACGATGTGTAGGCCTACCTAACCAACTTTATGCGCCAGTTACCTTACACTCTTAAAAAACCCTGCACGCGATGAAGGGGGGAAAGCCCGGGCTTGGGATCGAATCTGGGACCCTTACATCCGTGGGCGCATACGTTCCCGCAGCATCACTCCGCCTCCCTTGCAGCCATCATATAGCCTACGACCATAGATGAGCATGATCAGCTTTTTGGTGGAAGGAATCATCCTGACATTGCCCAACCGGATATGGATGGAGCTAAACTGCACTCACTGTACAGTAGACATGAAGATGCGTGAAAGCTGCTCTAGAGCTCATCGGCATATTTGTTGACATTTCAACAAAAATTGTTACTATTTATCTCGTGCAAAAAGGTAGGCCTATGTGTAATTTTCAGATCATTTGTTTCATCCTAACACTAAAATAAAATTCACCCGATCACATTATCAAATCACACTGTTTGTAACAAATTTCACATCGTGAGCCCTGCTGTAGCCCATTCACACCACCATGAAACAAGCCTAAAATAATCTACACATCATATTTATTTAGTATTATACGTGCGGTATATAAGTGATTTGTGGAATTACGGTGTTATTTTGACATATATAGGCCTACCGGTAATATGTTTAAACCGAAATGGTCGGGTGATCCGTGATTTATCCAGTGACGTCATCAGCCAAAATTCAACCAAAATTTCTAAAATCAATCCAACCGTTTTAAGAGTGTAATTCAACATGGTAGCCGAACCCAAACGCGATAACATATGGCTACAATACCCTCGGAAAATTGCGAAGTTGTCATTCTTGCGCCTGATAATTCTTCGAAACACCTTGTATGATATGTACTGTATATGAGAACTTCCCGTTTGTTGTAGACTTGCATAAGTGCCCAAAAAATATGCAATATTAGCCTGAATGTCATTGCTCTTTATTCTTTAATTTTTAAGTGATTTCCACTTTATAATAGAGCACGCGACACTTCTTGATATCTATGTTTCTGTCTCATTTGGAATCAAAAAAATCGGGACTTCTTTTATTCTCACGACCGTAGATTACTTAGCGAACTTCAGGTCCCGTAATTGATTATGCCTCGGGGTATTGCACTTACCACGAAGGTTAGAAACTTGACAAAAGTTGTCATGGAAACTCTCCAACTTCAGCTCAACTTAATCAAAGCAGTAAGCATATTGCGTGAATCTTACGCCATCTTACCTGATGTTGTGCCCTAAAAATGGAACATGGAACTCTACCCGCATTGATCACATTTTCTTCTGTAATTACACTGTATACAGGCATGAGCCTGCTAATTTGCGGTAATTGCTGGCTCTGTAATTACTTGAAGGAACTCTTCTTTTTTGTTTCCTTTCCCATCCAGGAGCTTCATTTCCTCTCTCACATTCATTGGATAAATGGAAAGATGCCGGTGGCAGAACCTTCCTGCGGTTTCAGCGGAGAAAAGTGCATTTGTGAGTAGGAAGCGGCACCCTTTAACATTACTTTATATTCAAGGATATATTCCTTTAAGGAGGGGGGGTTATGTTTTTCGGTGGCATTGTAAATTAACAACTATATTACAAGTGAGGCTACGGCTTGATACATACTCATTTTATGCTATGGTGTAGGATTGTATCTGACCGACACATTTGTGTATCAACAGGACTGGACCGTAGGCTATAAGGAAAGTAAGTTAATTTGTGAAGTGCAAGGAGTAGAACAATGGAAGGTGTCACATGTAGTTCTTGTGTTTTTGCACTCACCGTAATAGAATTTTGTGTAGTTGTGAGTGGACTTAGGGATTAGGAGACGTTCCCACAATAGCTGCTATACTAGACTGATGAGTTGCAAGTAGTGAAGGACAGCATTAGGTTTTTCCAAATATTTCATCAACGAAGCTCTAGGCAATTCTTTCTATACTTAACGAGCAGTAAATAAACGTTTAAGGCGCAGCTTGGGAATACGTCATTAAAAACATCAATATTAGTCCTTAAACAGGCAGCGTGATTTGAGCTCGAGCGACGCCAAAATGCTGGAGGCTTGCCATATACATACAGCTCTTACACAAAAGGGCACGTGGAGGTCCGCATTACCGGGGAAAATATCAACCTGGTTTGACTTGTTGCAAAACGTTGAACCCTTTCAAAAATGACGCTATACTTTTGCAGATTTTTTCCGTTTGTTTTCCGGCAGAATTTGAAATGTGCCTGTGTATGAGAACTGGTGTTTAATGAAAATGAGAGTTGCAATGATATTCCAAATGGTATAGATGCCTTCGTTCTGTTGATTGAAAAACTGTCGCTTATTCTTGCTGCGAACACCCATAGGGCGCATGCTGTACAGCTACAAAAACAAAGTGACCTACTTCATCTTTAGATATTCCGAAGTGAAATACTGTAGTAGGTCTGCGTATACTGTATATGTGACAATCTTTTTCTGGCATCTAGTCTGAAAGAGATTTCACCTGTTCTTTCATAAAAAATGTTGTTACTATAAGGCGGATGTAACTAATAACACGTTTTGCGTCAATTTTACAACAAGCTATAATATACAAGCTAATATACAACAAGCTATAATATTATATTTTAAAATGTAACAAAGTATTTCGTATTCAACTTTGGTATCTTTCCATTCTCACACATTCACGTATAACGCTAGTGATATAAGAGAAACTAAAACGGTACCTAGTGGGCTAACCCGTGTTGTTGAGTGGGAAGGTGCTATACAATTTCAAAGGACGTGGGAGAGCGATCGAACAAGCGGGACGAAACAAAACCTACACTCACCTTGGATTGAACGCAAAGTAAAAAATAGTACAAGTTTTTTTCGCGTGACTATAATTAGAAAGTCATGTATACCCCTTTGTAGTATACTGTTCCACCCTCTAAATCTAACTCCATGTCTCAAACTATTATTGACATTTTAGTTAATAAACTGTTCCTGAAATTTGGACTCATGACAGTGGTATATATCCGGCATACTATGCAATGTATCAAACTGAAGCCTCCTTTTTTTTAAATCAATTTGGATTGGTTCTTTCGTGCTCCATACAGTATATCAAGCAGCAGGATTGTTAACTTTTCCATTATACTTCTAATCGTTTCTGTAAACACCTCCTTATATGGATATCGATGCTTTACCCCAGGCGAGTTTCTTGTAGCTAATATTTATTTTGCCACCACACTGTTCTTTACGTACCGTACCGGTAAATTTCAAAAACAGGGCGACACGGTGGCGGAGTGGTTAGCGCCGCAGCCTTCCACCTCTAAGGTCCGGAGTTCGATCCCCGGGTCGGACGGAGGATACTTATGTGGCTAGAGTTTCGATGGGTTCTCTCCGTGTTCGCGTGGGTTTTCTCGGGGTTCTCCCGTTTCCTCCCACTATAAAAATCCATCACAGCCCAAGGAGGCCTGTCACTGGGTATCTATTATTATTATTATTATTATTATATTTCGAAAACTTTTCAGCACACACTGGGGAGATTGCCGGCGGATTTGCTGGGAGTGTTGTTTTAACATTAGTCCTAGTGTCGCTAGTCCTTTATCGAAATTGGCGATATGAGCAAGAACTGGATAGCCTACTTTGGAAGATCGACTACAAAGAGATACAGATCAACGAAAATACGCCTACTCACACATCGAGTAAAATATCCAGAGTAAGTGAAATTTGTAGTTGCTGGATAACAGCATCACTTTACCTTTAATATATACACATGTAAAAATAAGCATTATAAGTATGATTTTCAGGCGTTACATCCACTAATGCGCTCCAGTCAAGTCTCACTTAGTTCAAATCCTGACACGGACTTTCGGTATTCGACGGTCTATACCCAGCTTGGAGTGTACAAAGGCAGGGTGTTCGCAATCAAGAAAATGTGCCGAAAATCGTTGGACATCACCAGACAAATGAAGAAGGAGCTGAAAATGGTACGAACTACGTTGGTATTTTAATTTGTTTTTACATCTAATATAAATGAACGTCATTAGAGTGAGGCATTGTTTGGTCAATTCGGGAGCAAAGTTCTGGAATTTATCATAAGATTGAAATTTTTCATGAATATTGAAATATAAGGACAAGTAATAATGACATATGGTACTTACCCAAGAAGTTTAAATATTTGTGCTTAAGATATATGATATATTTTAAAAACCATTCCATCATAAAACGTTCCCTTTCACATGGCTTTGACGGTGGACACAATACTGATCCTGTAATCAATTCAGTACATTTTCGTCACCATGAGACCTTGCAAAAGACTACCATTCGGAAAGGCGCCAAAAGCTGAATCTGAAATGATCCTTTGTATCAGTGTCACATGCTTCGTTGCACTGAGGGGATAAGTTGATAGATCCCGCTTCAATTACATGGGTCTCGCAGTAGATGAGGGACCTTCGTCACGACAATCTCAACTCCTTCATCGGAGCCTGCGTGGAATCACCAAACATCTGCATCATCACCGAATACTGCGCTCGAGGAAGCCTGAAGGTAAAGTTATACATGAACAAGTATCGGGTTTTAAAAATCTGACAAACGGTGCATTTTTATCAGCTTTTTTACTATTTATTCTGAGAAATCGATATACAGTATATCAAAATTGCCTCCTTCTTCGCCATTAGGTAACTTCTCAGTGGAAAAGTGACATGATGAATAAAGTCATATTTGCAGAGCTTTTGAAATATCCCTAAACCTCCCTTATTATCACAATGTGAATGTATTATACATATTTATCGGCTGACCGTGACATTCGTTCAAATCAATGACCACAATCGTACTCGTCCTCGTCTCATGCAGCTTTGGCTGACAGGGAAATCTCGACACGACTGTCATCATTTTAAACGCGCGTCGGGTAGTGTACAAAATAATTAGGGTGGAATTCTCTTTTTACAATACTTCTTGTACATCATTGAATGCTTTGTGATAATGTCATGAAATTAAATGGCAAAATATCACTTTGAAATTTTATGTTCACAACTCGTAATATTAGTAGGAAAACATCGGAAAACATATATATTTTAACAGATTTAACCACCAAACAGCCTCCACTAAATATGATATCTGTCCCTAGTGAACCAAATAGCCTGGAACAAAGCCTACTTTGCGGAGTCTGGATTCGAATCTGATTCACTGCAATAATTGCGAAACCCGGGAGTATCAGACCACGCCGAATATTGTGTTCCAAACAACGGGTTTAGATTATTACATTATTCTCACAAGCGACTAACTCCCTTGTGTCATGCTGATAGTTCCCATCCCGCCTAGTGTAGTGAGCCTTACATGTATTTTCAAAACTTTCTAATGTATTGCCAGTTACAGCACAATTTCGGGAAAGATTTCAGAAAATAATAGTTGATTAACACAATGAAATGTTTTACGTAATGCTGAAAGTTTCCGTAATACATTTTTCTTGTTAAATTTTTCCACTTTCATCAGCATTATCTGTAAGGAAACTTAAGCCATTTTCTAAAACATTTTCTACCGTGTCATATACGCATGACACCTAAGGGTCCCTGATTTTCCATTCTGGTTTGTTTCAGGACATATTGGAGAACGAAGACGTGAAGCTGGACAACATGTTCATTGCCTCGTTGGTGGGCGACATCGTCCGAGTGAGTAAACTTGTTGACATGCCGGAGCTACCAATTTTCTATGCATGAAGTGGGAACGTGAAAGGGAAGGGTAAAGGAGTGCTCTGGGGAGGTCAACTCAATTGTGTTCAGGTCCCCTCGAGAGCATAACTTTTTTGCCTTTTCATGTAATAACGTGTCTCCGCAGATTAGGTTTTGTGGCGGGAAGCCTATACTGTTCTCTGCTTTTGTCATGGAGGCATCTCTCAGCTATAATAAACTAAGGCTGGCTTTTAGATCCAAGTACTTTTATAGTTAATTCAAGGGTTCAGAAATTATTGGATGCAAATTAAGATCAGAAACACAGAATGTTTTGAGTCATACTTTGGTCGAAATCGAGTTGGGCATTGCGTAATGATGATCAAGTCAGTTTTCTGATAGAACAATGACAGTCCTCGATAGGAATGTCTGAAAATAAATAAATTGTCCCATAAGGGAATATGTTTTTCCAAACTTCATATAGGCCTACTGTAATATCACCTGGCTGGTTCCATTTCAATCCAGACGGTGGGTGCCCAGTCATGGTCTTCGATTTTTTTTAAAAAAATATATGTGAAACCCACATCCAATTGAA
>JYFJ02003925.1:0-36341 GCA_000934665.2 Catajapyx aquilonaris
CTGCAGGTCAATACGTTACAAGGCCTGTCTGATCAAGGCCTCTGTGCACATTGCTCTCCACTTGTTGAACTGTGCACACTTCTATAGGGCCATCGGCTTCACAGTTCACATGAACCCCAACTACCGAGAGTCACACACGGGCCACACCTGCTGCGTGCCGGGGATGTATTAAAAAATCGGCATGAAAAAAATATTTGCGTGCAGAAATATTCGCAAGTGAAAAATATTGGCGTGTAAAAAATCCGAGTTGGATTGAAAATGAACACTCGCGACATCTGTTGGGAGACACTCGAACTTCGGTTGTAAGGCCCGGGGATTTTTTAAAATGAAAATTGGACGCGGTCGAATTTGCATAAAAACAATATGTTTAAGTGGATGTCTTCACCTGCAATTATGCTTCAGGTAATTCTCATGTTCAAGGGCATGCAACAGAAAGCAAAGTCATTCCGCATCTGCGCACATTGTTTTCCGCAGCTGTTGGCACAATCCATATTCATTTATAAAACATCTGGTACAATGACTACAATATAATTATCCTGTGTGTACTGAAATATTGGAAATGACGCAAGTTTATGACTTCAAAAATAAGAATGCTCTTTACTATATCATAGACTTTGAATGTCACACATCGTATGAATATATAAGATAAAATGTCCCTTAAATTTTTTTGTGGCAATGTGCCTTAAAAGTAAACTGGGAAACCAGCTGGGAAAAGTGTAGTGTTGATCTGACTGGGTGGGTGGCTAGGTGGTTTGGGAAAAAGCTCTCGATACATCCCATCATCCAGTTCAACTGACTTGAGCTTCTGGCATTTTGATAGCTGGTCGACCAGCCCACTACGGGTGATACCGAGACACTCCAGCAGAAAAAGGCTGGTCAACTGGGGACAATTTGATGCAATGAGAGAGAGGTGGCGGTCCCTTAGCATGTTGAAACGAGCAATCTCAAGGCACTCCAGTTTCCCAAGGACCTGTTCTGCAGAGAAAAAGGAGCTGATTTCACTTAGCGTGGCCTTATGAACCGGCATCAATACAAGTCGGCGAAGGTTTCGCAGTGTGCTGATGCCCTCCTGTACGCAGCGCAACCGCACTGCAGAGCGTGGTTCCAGTTCCAAGTCTTCCAGCTGGCAGCACTGGTTGAGAAGATGGCATGACTGAGGACGAAACAAGGTGCCAATTTTGAGCTTCCGAATGTGCCCTGCAGCAGCAGCACACACTGCCTTCAACTCTGCATCAGCAGAATGACAGGAATAATGCAATTCAACATCTGTCAGTCTAGGCCAGTTCCTTTGGATGGAAGTGTTAAGCCTCATGTGTTTACGAGTTAAATCCAGAGCAACCGTCTCAAGATTAGCATGTAGTGCATATGCATCCAAGGGATGTGGTGTACCAGTCGGGAAGTACACATGCATCAGTGTCAGCTCCTTAATATCCTTGCAACTGTGAAAAATATGGAAGGGAGCAGATATAATAATCAGTCTGATATAACATCAATAATGAAGGCGTGCTGACTAACCAGGCCAACTCACTTTTGGACCACATGCATAAATGTCTCGCGGGAACTGACAGAGCAATCAGTAAGATCCAGCGATTCCAATCCGGGATACAAGTCTGCGACAAGTGTCAGGATTGGGTCCACCGGAAGGTTCTTCCACCTGACCAGGCGCACCCCCTTCAGCTGCGTCATGGTTGGAATGAGCTCCATTGCTCTCTTCAGAGTTACACGTCTCTTGTCTAGTTCTACCAGCTTCCAGAGAGAGAGGTCCTCTGCCACCCTCTTCCAAGCCTTACACACTAGACCAGCCCTAAGTAACAGATCTTCTTGGCACAGGTGTGAGAAGATCATGAGGAGGACTTCTTCAGGAAGCCGACCCACCAAATCAGCATGAGCCTGAAGAATGAATGAATCGACAGAATAAGCGTCCGTTGCAGTCACTCTCACACAGTAGTATTATGCAAATCTTCAGTGTCATCTTTTTGCTGCTACTGTAGTTACAATAATGTAGTAGCGAGAAATCTTAACCATGACACATCGTGCATTAACCTCACCTCCTTCTTTCTCTTGGCTCCATCCCCTTCCTCGTCATTGGCCCTTCTCTTCCTTCTGTCCATGTCACCAGGGTGAGGGCTGCCCTACACCAGGGAATTTAAAACAGGCTTCATACGATTTTTCTCAAGTGTTGACCGAACTATGGTCACTAACAACAACCGGCCAGTTGACAACACTTATCAGTCAGAATTCCAACTGGCTGCACCAGAACATTGAATAAAGATCTTGGTGAAAGACGCGAGTGCACAAGCCTCACAATGCTCCATCTACACTGTGCAGTCTTCAAACTCAGTTTGATCCCACAAGTGCAAGACAAAATATCAGACTAGTTCAACATCACTCTCCCTTCCAACAGAAATAAATGATTCAAAATCTGACAAACTTCCAACAAAAACTAGACTGATTTCACCTAATGGCACTTTTCGTCAACAGTACAAGTCAACGGAGGTTTCTCAGGTTGCAGATATTATACCCAACCCTCCTCAATTTGGCGCAATTGCACCCCAGAGAGCTGAATCAGTGTCAGGTCATCCAGTTGGCAGCAAGAAACTAATTCTGAGTTTGCGAATATGTCCCGCATAGAAAGCCGTAAGCTGGCTGGATTAAAATAAACTATTTTATCTGGAGTAATGTAAAATTTGTTCTCATTTCTTTCCCCCAATTATTTCTTAATCATGATGTAAAGTATTGTTATATACATCAGTACACAGCAAGGGCACAAACTGAGGTTGTAACTAACTTGCAACAACATATCAGTAGCCTACATCGCATATGTGGTTCTCACAGTTTCTTTAGCTGCAATTGCATAAGTGCGGCCCATCTTCTTGATCTCCTGATGGATCAAGACTCTGGCTGCGTCGTGCTGCTGCTTGAAGCTTTCAATCCAGCATCTGCCGCTTCGATCTCTGGAATCGCCAGTCCTATTCTTGAAGGAGAAGGCAATTGACATCTAGAGATCATATCACTACTGGGATTCTCAATAGTCCACACGAACATTGCAACTGGCATAGATGAGTCCTGGAATCCAAGGAATGCGTGCGTAACATTTATTTCCTAATCAGATCTATATTATATCAGCTTCACTTTGTAGTTGTGGGGTATGACTGCCTGCGGACTAGTCTCAGGTTGACCTCCGAAATCTAGTACTCAGCCCATGATCTCGGATACAGAGCATGCTGGTAGGTCCCATTCTTTCCAGGGCCCACTTCCCAAGACCATGTCCTGCAGGTTTTCATTGGGAGTTCAACACTTTCAGGTACAGTGCACCAGCCGAATCCACATGCCTTAAAGCGCACTATGAACCGGTCCGCCTTCACTGTGTTGTACAGTACTCGTAAATCCCTGGAATGATCTGAAAGCCGCAAAACTTTCCTTGGAATCCTCTGCCTATAGGTCCGCCACCTATTCCACCAATCGGTACACCCGAAAAATATTGGAAGTACCACATTGCACACAAAAATTGTTGGACATGAAAAAATTTGCAGTGTAAAACCCTAACAATGGTACAGAACATCGGTATATGATACTTAGCATTGATACATCTGCTTGCTCTTCAACATCGTCACGCAATCAATGAATGGCCGCCGCTGCATCATGCATATCACCAGATACCAGAATATGTAGCCTACCTGTAAAAACAGGACATAATGTACTGTACAATATGTGACTTGCTTTCAACATGTATGTACTAGCCACTACGACTCGTATAAGCCAGAATCACTGCCAATAAGACATGGGCCAGAGATTACAGCACAAACAATAGACACTATGCATATGTCATCAGCACAAAATGTTTTTAACATGAGGAATCCTTGCCAAAAATTCTGATGCAAAATACTGGGTTAGGGGGGTTAAAAGGGTTAGTCACTTTATACTATAGCATGCGACGGACTTTCCAACAAACACACTTCAAGGACTTCCAGAACTTTGTCTGGACTTCCCTCGTATTTCAGTCTCAGTGTATGACAGACTTCGTAAGTGAAAAACCCCTTGAGATGCATACTTTTAATATTATTAAACTTTGCTGCTAATTAGGTGGCTTAATTTACAAAAAAATCAAATGTTTTATTACCTGAAGAAGAGCGGTATAAACTGGATGAGCTGCCTGATGCGTGGCCTGATGTTCTGGTCCCTGCTCTCCGGGAATATGTGGTCCCATTCCATAAACCTTTTTTTTTTCAATGAGAAAAAGTCTGAATACCTTACCTGCAATTATGTTTTAACAAGTTATTTTCTTACTTTCATGTGCCTGAAAGCAAAGTGATTCCGCATCTGTACACATTGTTTTCCACAGATTCATAGCCAGCTGTGGTCCCGATCTGAATTCATACACATCAGGTGCACCACATATGACTTCAAAAATAAGCTTGCATATTCCGCCACGTTTCTTTACTATATCACAGAGCATCCATTAAATTAGAGGCACTAGACATGCAGCTTAACTAGCATTGTAAAAGTTCTTGAGAGGAACAGAATTAATTGCATACACAGCAGTTAAAAGAAGGGAAATAGGAAATATTTTTACTTGAACACATACTGGGTGTGGACTCAAAAAAAAAAGGGTATGGGAATGGTGTGGGGGGAAAAAATAAGTACTCTTCCCTTACATGATCGATACTTTTTCTCTAGGCTTTCTCAGCAGCACCAATGGATAGCTTTTCTTTTCATTCTGTGTTGCAGTTGCAACAACTCTCACATCTTTGGCTAATTCTCCAGCAGAGAGAAAAAATAATTAATAAAAAAATGGTGGCTGCCACTTCTACAATGTACAAACTCTGCACGTTTTGTCTCTCTGTTATAATACACAAATGCCGATGGATTGCGGGGGTCAATTGGTCACAACGATTCGTACTCTCAGACTGAGAGGCTCCTCCTTGGCCCCTGTTCCTTTCGCTCGTATTTCCAGGTCAAAGGTCCCTGGTTTTTTGAGCCTCCGTTTGAAGTGTAGAGCCCAGACCCCCTTCCTGTGGGTCATCTCAAACTGGCCACCTTCATTGCCTTTGCGGATCACATACTCCACTTTACCCTGAAATCAGTGTCGGAAGATTATGGTACAACCAATAATAATTTATTATCCAATAGTGTCATATCTAGAAGACTGTACAATTGACTGACCTGCATGGTGTTGAGGGCAGGCTGCAGCCTGACGACCCTCTCCCGGTGCCTGGTCTGTGCCAGCCGCACCTTAAGCACCACTTGCTCGTCACCTCCTAACCTGGCTTCTCTCCTCTTGTCCACCACCCACCCCACGTCGCCAACAGTCGTATTCCAATGCACCTCCCTGATCCTCCGAACCTTCTCCCTGACTCCGCTTAGCAAATCTTCAACTTGCCTCCTAGTCCTCTTATTCTGGCCCACCTTGCATGAAAAGCATCCCTCGGTTGAGATTATGCTGTCTGTTGACTGGCCTGCACCGTAATAATCAGAGGAGTGGACTGGATAGGTAGGAATGCCACCGCCGATATCGTCTCCGTAACCAGGATGTCCGGTGTACGACGGGGGATTGATAGTGGCCAGGCAGTGCCCCTGACCAATGGTCTGATATCCAGATGGGCATCCACACGCAAATCCAGAGCCTCCAGACAGCGAGGTACATCCAAACGAGCATGGAGCTCCAGTGCAGCCAGATCCAACTTGGACGCACACAAGAAGGGCAGGTTCAAATTGGTATCCATCTGGACAAGTGCATTTGAAGCTTCCAATGGTGTTGTAGCAAGAAGCGGATCCGCATGCCGATTGACTGCACTCGTTATCATCCATGCACTGGTGGTAGTAAAAGTGCTGCACGTAGCCATCTGGACAACCACAACGGAAGCTGCCCACCACATTCTGTAGGATGAATAGAAAGAGCCAAATGTGGTCAAGTTAATGCATAGGTCTCCTCTGATATTATATCGTAAATGAGAGAACTCGAAGAATCAATCAATTGCAGATCAGTTCGTATAATGATGTTGTATGTGTACTATGCCCTCAGACTCATTGAATTGGGGTTTTCATTTCATTTCATTCGAGTAAAGAATTACCTGACATCCAAACTGGCATTTGCTAGGATCGCCTTCGCATTCATCAGCATCCACGCACATGCTCCCGGTCTGGTCCAGCTCAAATCCTCTTGGACACACACACTTGAAGCTTCCCAAGGTGTTGATGCAGGTGCCGGGAGGTGGGCATACTCCTGTCTGCTCCAGGCATTCATTCAGATCTGCATGTAAATACACGTACTCTTAAAACTTCACATAACATATTAATCATCCAAAGATTCACCATAGATCTTTGCACGACCCTCTTCAACAAAACATGAAATCCACACAATGGAATTTAACGTAATTGGAAGACACGTGCTGAAAAGGCTAATGGCAGGCCTTATGACCCCACTTGAGTGACAGACATGCTGTATGCAACAGCCCATTGTGCACATACCCACACACTGATCTCCAACTTGGTGGTATCCCTTGGGACACGTGCAGGTGTAACTCCCTTGAGTATTGACACACTCGTGTTGGCATGCATGACGGCCTGATGAGCACTCGTCCATGTCTCGGCAGCTGATTCCATCTGGGTTGAGGATATAGCCGTGTGGACAGGAACACGTGTAACTGCCATCCGTGTTCTGGCATGCATGGCGACATGGCGAAGGAGTCTGCTCACATTCATTTACATCTGTGGATGAAAGAGTATCATGACCAGGGTTCTTCCAATTTTACAACATGGAAATTCCATGCTTGCAAATGTCTTGCATTATCATCATTAGGTATGCAAAAAAGTGTCTTTCTCCATACCAAAACATCTGGTTCCAGCTCGATCTGGTTTGTATCCCTTGTTGCACATACACCGGTATGATCCCAAGGTGTTGATGCAATGGCCGTTGCGACACAGGTCAGGCACAGTGTGGCACTCGTCAATATCTGTGCATGAGTGTGTAGAGAAACTATGCGTGATTTTTAGGCAGTAGAGTAGAGAATATACTGTACTGCTAATTGCAACCATTTGGAGTCATACATGTTACTCTCAACAATATTATAAATAAGTATTGTATTGATATTTCTAATCATTCTGAAATATTTTCATCTCTCTTCTTCAAGACCTAGACATATGTGGCTTACCATGGCCATCCATAGAAAATCCAGCTTCCAGACAGAGCTCATTGTACTCCCTCGAGTCTTTTGGAGGGCAGATGTCACACCGTGGCCCCCAGGCAGCACCCATGGTGCAACAGCAATCGGCCTTTGATGTCTGCATTAGTCCCTCAGTATGCTGGGTACAAGTCCCACCCACCAGGTGACGGAAGCAGAGGCCCTGTCGGTGGTCTGCAAACAAGAAGATGTTAGTACGCTGCTACAAAGACTGGCAGAAAGAGCTGTTTTCGCAGGATAATATACGAACCTACACACTGCTTGTGGTCATGACTCGGCTGGTATCCATCAAAGCACTCGCAGCGATAACCACCCCTGGTGTTGATACAATGCCCACTCCTGCAGAGGTCTCGCTGCTGCTGGCATTCGTTGACGTCCACACACTCGTCCCCACCCCCAACCTGCCTATAGCCATCAGGACACACACACATGAATGCGCCAATTAGATTCTTGCAAGCAAACTTGCAGTTGTTGGCCGGTGTTGCACATTCATCCACGTCCAAACAGTGGCGTCCATCTGGAGCCAAAGCGTAACCGTAGGGGCACACACATCTGAATGAACCAGGGACATTGTGACAGCGGAAGGCGCACTGGTTCCCCATCTCGCGGCACTCATCGACATCTTCACACACCTGCATCGGACCTGGAGCAAACCCATCCGCACACTGGCACTCAAAGCCACCTTCCACATTGGTGCAAGTTCCATTACCACATATGTTATTCAAAACACATTCGTTGTCATCTGAAAAGAATGACAGAGTAAAATTTGGTGACTCACAGGCAGACACAAATTCTTCCGAAATATAAACAGCACTGTACTTACCAATACACTTCTTCCCTGATCCATCCAGAACGAACCCCATAGGGCACTCACACCTGTACGATCCATCAGTGTTAATGCATTCCCCACCATCGCAGGCATCGGGACTCAATTCACACTCGTTCAGGTCCCTACCCTCCGGTCCCCTTCCCGGTCCATCCGGACACATCTTCTTGAAGTCGGCCGTCCCTTCTCGCGGGCACCTTTGGCAGTGTCTGCCCCATGCCGCCCCCATGGTGCAACAGCAGGCCACCAAGGTCACCTGCTGTCCAGGACGAGGCCGTCCGCACTGCCCTCGGAAGAACGACTCATAGCACTGGTCCTCCCTCATGTCCACACATTTCTTCCCATCCCCACTCAGTACGTAGCCATCAGGACACTCACACAAGAAACCACCGGCAGTATTGGTACATCGACCATCTGAACAGATCCCAGGAATTGTCCTACATTCGTCAATATCTGCAGGGGGCAAGATGATTGATTAAAACATTGGTTGAGTCCATGAATGGCCGACTCATACCTTGGCATCTTGTCCCACGCTCCTCCAGTTTGTATCCCGGTGGACAGGTACAGGTGAATGACCCCATCAGGTTCTGGCATGTTCCAGGTGGTGGACATGTGCCGGGTACCTCCACACACTCATTGATGTCTCTACAGTTCCGACCATCATCTGTCAATCGGTATCCGTCAGCACACTCACATGTGAAGGACCCTAGCACATTGCGACACCTTCCGTTACGACAGACATCCAACAGTGTTCGGCATTCATCAATATCTGCAAGTTGAAATCACGTCATTCAGGGCTTCAGCTCGATCCTGAACTCCAGTGGTGATCGTTGAATATTGTTACCAACAATAACTATCAGTGACAAAAACCAAAAGAACATGCATACCAATGCAGTCATTGTTGTGGCTGAGCTTGAACCCTGGATGGCAGTGGCACTTGTACATGCCATTTCCATTGAGACAAGACCCATTGTTGCAAATGCTGGGGTTCCTCTGGCATTCGTCCACATCCACACATGAGTCACGCCCAGGAGTCGGGACGTATCCGGGCTGGCAGACGCACTGGAAGCTGCCTTGGAAATTGTTGCACTCCCCATTGTTGCAGATCCCCGGACGCTCCCGACACTCGTCAATGTCAACGCAATCCCGCATTGTTATACCGAGTTTGTAGCCCTCAGGACAGCGGCACTCAAAGCTTCCAGGGGTGTTCACACACTGGGCATTTCCAAGGCATGGGCTGGGAATGCGATTGCACTCGTTATCATCTGAAACAAAAGGGCAGAACCGACATAGAGATGGGCTCATGATTCCATAAAGGCGTACTCACCAATGCACTGGTGCGACCCCTCATCATACACATATCCTCGGTGGCATTCGCAGAAGAAACTAAGGGGAGTGTTGACACAAACACCATTCCGACACATCTGAGGCATCAATGCGCATTCGTCTATTTCCTCAGGACGGCCTGTCATCGGATTGATCACTTGGCCAGGATGTGATCCGCACAACACCAGGTACTCCTCTAACAAGACAGAAAATGACATTTTGCACTAAAAATTGATATGAAAAAATTGTTCAACTTACGAGTTCCAGTCTTGGGACAAGGTCGACAGGGATGACCCCAGGCAGCACCCATGGAGCAGCAGCATAACATGTGCGTCTGTCGGTTGGACATTGGATCGCTGCAGGCGCCAGTCTCATTGTTGTGGCTCATGAAGCACAGCTCCCTGCGCATGTCCACACAGTCCTCTACATCAAACAACAATTTATTCGGGAGTACTGGCTTCCTGACACGCCACTTTCATTTACTTACTGCCACTTGGGAGGAGCATGTACCCGTCGGGGCACAGGCAATGGTACCCTCCTTCGTCGTTGATGCAGGTACCAACACTGCACACATTCGGATCCTGCTCGCACTCATTCCAATCTGTTTTAAAAAGGTAATAACAGTAACACGTGACTGCAACTTGCTGCAACAATGCGAACTATACCTCTGCACATAGCATTCCTGTCATCTAGTCGATAACCATCGTGACATGTGCACATGAAGCTCCCGAATGTGTTGGAACAGCGGCCATTTTTGCACAGGTCTGGCATCTCTTCACATTCATCGATGTCTTCCAGTAGTAACTGCAATAAACACAACCTATAGTAGTGACAAGCAACATTTTTTTGCATGAGAACTTACAGTGATGCTGTTGGGTCGAAAGCCTATCCCTCTTGGGCACAACGTCTCGTACTCTGCACTGTCAGTAGATGGACACAGCTCGCAGTATGGACCCCATGCCTTTCCAATGGAGCAGCAGCATGTTGAGCGAGACACTGGTTCTCCTAAGGGACGGTTGCACAATCCACGGCCACGTCCGATGGGCCTTGCCTCCAAGAAGCAGTTTCCCTGGCGACGATCTAAGAACACTGGTTAATCCTGTCAACTTCACTTAGTACATGATAAACTCACCTACACATGCATTTCCAGCTTCCACAAGCTCGTAGTTGGGAGGGCACTGGCAAATGTAGCCCCCTTGGGTGTTGATGCAAGTGCCGAACTGGCAGCTCTGTGGAGTCTCACATTCGTCCGTGTCTGTGCAGTTTCCACCTGAGTTGTCCAGCTGGTATCCCTTGTTGCAGATGCACCGAAACATCCCGAATATGTTCTCGCACCGGCCAAATACACACAAGTTGTTGAACATGTCGCACTCATCAATATCTGAAAATGATGGTGCATTAATGCACTAATAAATTGGATAAAATGTAACTAATAGACAGAGGACGTTAGACAATTATTTGACTTACCTATGCAAGCCTGTTCATTTCGTTCATCTGGATGCATGAACCCCATCTCGCATTCACATCTAAATGAGCCTGGGTAGTTGAGGCACTGCCCATTCTCACACAAGGCTGGGTTGTCCGAGCATTCGTCCAAATCCTGGCAGCTGAACCCATCTCCATGGAATCCCGGGTCACAAACACATCGAAACGAGCCTTCACCATTGATGCACTGTGCATCCTGGTGGCAACCACCATTGTTCACGAGGCACTCGTTCACATCCCGGCAGTCACGACCATCCCCTGTGAACCCCACTTGGCATTTGCAATCATATGAACCATGTGTGTTGTGGCAGTCTGAGCTTGGATGGCACATGAAGGTACCAAGATTACACTCATCGTCATCTGTACAACCAGGCCCTGCCCCAGGTTTCAAAGAATATCCCTCCTCACATCGGCATGTGTAGGATCCAAGGGTGTTCTCACATTGGCCCAGTAGGCATATGTTGGGGTTCACCCGACACTCGTCAAGGTCAAGGCAAGTAGTGCTATCTGATCCAGGTACTAATCCATCCGTGCATTCACATCGATATCCGCCAGCAGTGTTCGAACAGCGCCCACCGTTGCAAGCCCGTGTAGTTTCAGTACACTCATCCACATCCACGCAGCTGCGGCCATCCACCAGCAGCATGTACCCTGCACTGGAAAGGAGATGCGTCAGATTCATATGCTTGGATTTAAAAAGCAGGGGGATACAAACCCGCATGTACAGGTGAAAGTGCCAAGAGTGTTGACGCATATGCCATCGCAACCACCATTGTTCAAGCCGCATTCATCAATGTCTGCAAAAAGAGCATCATGATAGCAATAATTCGGTGTTGATTGTGTGCTCATGCCCATAAAATTTGTGTATGATGATATCACGATGATCGAAAATGATCTGAATAATCCAACCTTCACAGTGTGATTTGAGTCCTGTCTGCTGGAACCCATCATTGCAGACGCACTGGTACGTCCCCATCATGTTCTCGCATATTCCATGTGAACATATCCCACTTGTCCGGGAGCATTCATCCGTGTCCTTGCATGCATTCCCCTCTGGCGTCAGTTCATGGCCTGGCGGACACTCACACCTGAAGCTGCCAGGAGTGTTGATGCAATTACCACCTCTGCACAAGCCAGGAGTTCGACTGCATTCGTCAATGTCTGAAAATGGTCATGTTTGTGTTACAACTAAAGACAGTAAGATCTGCTCAAATAGAGAACACACATAATTAATGGGAATTTAGTCAAGCAATTGACTGATTTGGAATTTTCCAAATAGGCTAATATGACTTTCAAGCTGCAGTTAGTACTTTGGTAATGGAAACTGTTGAAAAGAGTGACATAAAATACAATCAACTCACCCATGCACACCTGCATCATTGCTGTGCTTTCAAACCCTTCCTCACACTCACACATAAAACTTCCAGCAATATTTTGGCACTCCCCGTTCCCACACACCCCACGCATGATCCCGCATTCGTCAATGTCAATGCATCGCACCCCATCTTCATCCAAGGCATATCCTTGATTACACCGACAGCTGTAGCTTCCAATCGAGTTCTTACACCTCCCATTGCTGCACATGCCCGGAAAAGCAGTGCACTCGTTCACGTCCTTCCGTCCAGAGAATCCAAACCCTTTTGGGCACAACTCTTCATACGCTTGAGTCCCAGGACGTGGACACAATTCGCAAGCATGTCCCCATGCCCTCCCGACTGTGCAGCAGCACAAGCTCTTGAAGCAAAACCCTTCCAACTGTCGTCCACACACTCCATGCCTGTAGTCCAAGAAGCATGGCTCCTCTCTCAGGTCCAGGCAGCTTGTTTTAGAAGCATCCAATGTTAATCCGGGAGGGCACTGGCAGGTGAAAGATCCCTCGGTGTTGACACACCTCCCACCCCCTTTGCATATCCCTGGGTACAGATCACACTCGTTGATGTCCACACAAGTTTTGCCATCCAGTTTGGCAAAACCTCCAGGACAGTCACAATCCTTTGAGCTGCAGATCTCGCAAGGACTTCCCCAACCCAGCCCCACGGAGCAGCAGCACTCGGACTTTAGCATGGTGCGAGCCAGGTTGAATTCACACCTGCCGTCAACTATCTTGGTCCAGCATGAACCTTGTCTGTTATCTGAATATGAAGACAAACACTGTCAGTTTACAGATTAACACCCTATTAATGTGATCAAATTTAAAATGCAACCAGTTGGCAGTATTTATGTTTTTACAATTTTAACATTCCCTGACTAGGTACTCTGAGAGCAAAAGCTGATCACTTTTCAGCCAGCTGCACGTACACACCTACCAATGCAGATTCTTCCCGTACTGTCAATCATGGATCCATCCGAGCACTCGCAGGAGTAGCTACCAACAGTGTTGATGCAAACACCATTGATGCAATTGTCCCCTCCTCCATCCCTGCACTCGTCCACGTCCTGGCAGACATGAGACGCTGGGTTCAATTGGGTTCCGGTGGGACATATGCACTGGTAGCTGCCTGGAGTGTTGCGGCATTGACCACCATCGCACAAAAGATTGTCCACTGCACATTCATTCACATCAGTGCAAATCTTCCCTGAAGCATCCACTTGGTAACCAGGGTTGCACACGCAGCGGTATGTTCCCAGCAGATTCTCACAAGCCCCGTTTTGGCAGATGTTTGGGTTCTGAGCACATTCATTGATATCTGCAAGGAGATGAGATGGAATAGTCACCATTGCTAATAAATTTTTTTCTTCGAAAATACATTTTCAATTGATTCGTTAAAGGTTATTCGGTTATGTAATGAACATTCCTAATTTTTTAAATAATGACACTCAAGATATGTGTAGAGTGGTGTCTTGTTTGTAAGCCGTATAGTACATGACTACATTTACCATCGCCATTGTGAGTCATTCCAGGTCCATGAGGACAAAGCGACTCAAACTCATCTGACCCTGGCTGCGGACAAGGCCTGCAGGGAGTACCCCAGCCCAAGGGTTGGTTGATAACAATAGTGCAGCAGCAACAGCTGGATTTTGTCACTGGGGTAGTAGATGGAGTCAAACACTGGCCGTCCCTGTAGTGGGCATAGCAGAAATCCCTGCGAGTGTCCACACATGAACGTCCATCTGGACCAAGGGACAAGCCAGGTAAACACTCGCACTTGAAGCTTCCTTGGCTGTTGATGCATCGACCCCCTCTGCACGGGTTATTCACACACTCGTCTACATCTGTAACACAAATTCAATGTACTCTAGAAAATACATCTGATCCAGGAGTTCAGAATAACACACCCAGCAAACCTTACCTACACACTGCTTTCCATTGGCAGATATCCTAAATCCTGGCTCACACACGCATTTGAAAGATCCGTCCATGTTGACACACCGGCCATGGCTACACATCCCACTCTCAGCGCATTCGTCTCTGTCCAGGCAAAATGTTCCATCTGTTGATGGTGTAAAACCTTCTTGGCAAACACACCGATATGATCCAGGAACATTTTCACATCGACCATATAAACAGATTCGTGGATTCTCCAGGCATTCATCAAAGTCTAGGGGTGACACAAGGATAAAGATGAATGCATATGGTCTGAAAATTGCACTCCCTCATATTCCCAGGGGGATTTACCTTCCTCTTACCAATGCAAGAATGTCCTGTGGAAGACAGGACGTAACCATCGTGACACCGGCACTTGAAGGAACCATCCATGTTGATGCACTGGCCGTTGGCACACATTCCAGTCTCACTGCATTCATCGTGGTCTGCACAAATGTTGAGACACAATATTACTTTAGAATGCGAAATTTGGGAATGTTGGTAATTAAAAGATAAAGGTCACATTACCAATGCAGAATCTTCCGTCGGATGATACATCAAAACCTGCAGGGCATGTGCAGATGAAGCTGCCTATTGTATTGATGCACTTTCCTCCTTGACAAAATCGCTGACTGCATTCATTCACATCTGCAAAATCCAATCAAAACACATCAGTGACATCAACTGAGTATCATGAGATTTCACATTTTCAAAGATTCTTGTTTTGGTTTCGCAACTTCAAAATTGAAAACAGATAATGCTGAACTGGCCTCTTCATTTCAAATTTAAATAGTTCTGACTTCAATGGTGAATGGTTTCAAATTACTGGCTCAAATATTGAGATAAAAGTAGTTGCAACGGCCATTACCTTCACAAGGACTAGACGGAAGCCTCTGTTCATATCCAGGGTGGCATTCACACCGGTACGACTCAGGAGTGTCCACGCATCGACCATTCTTGCATATGTTTGGCATCAATGCACATTCGTCCATTTTTGTCACCTGCCCTGGCTCCAAGCACAGCTGCTCATATTCCTCTAGAAATATAGACATCAAGTTAGTTGGAATCATGCGCTTTGAACACGGATGCATGAAAGAGCTTACTCTGTCCTATAAAAGGGCATGGTTCACACACTTCCTCCCCCCATCCTTTGCCCATGTTGTGCATGCAGCAGCAGTCTCTCTTCGTTAGCCGCACCCTCATCCTGTTTCTGCACTGCCCAGTCTTGCTGATGGTTGTGTAACAGTTTCCTTGACGAGAATCTAAAATAATATTGAAACACATTTTCAAATAAGGAATGTATTGAGCGGATATAATAAATTTACTCATAGAATTCAGGTACTGACCGATACACCACTTTTGATCAGGTGTGGGAATAAATCCTTGGCTACAGATGCAATAGTATCCACCGTTAGTGTTCACACAATGTCCGTTTCTGCAAGTGGAAGGGTCAAGACACTCGTCCAGATCCTGGCAGCCACTTCCGTCTGGAGCTCTGGTCTGACCCTCAGGACACTCGCATCGGAATGAACCATCAGTGTTCACACAGCGGCCGCCTTCACACAAGCTAGGGATTGCCTCACACTCATCAATGTCTGTCCAGATAAAATGAATACAGGATCATTTTATTAAAATTTGTAAGCCACAATTTATCTCAGATTTTATAAAAATTAAAAGATAATGCCAAGACACTGACCCATGCATCTTCCACTGTGAATATTCTTGAGATAACCTGGCTCACAGTCAAGTCTAGAAGGGCACTGCTCACACGGGTGTCCCCAAGCCAAACCAATTGTTGCACAACACAGCTGCTTCGTACAGACTACTCCAGTCAGCTGACCCTGGCATGAATCAGACGTCACCTTGGTGAAGCATGGTCCGGTGCGGTAATCTACAAATAACACCGATGAGTGTTTTTGGAAATTTCCTTTACAACACTCAACTTACCTGCTTCACAGTGTCTTCCAGTAAACCCGTAAACACATGCACATCTGTCTGGTCCAATGCATCTACCGCCATTAAGGCACGGCTCCTGACATACAGCTGAAAGAAAGGATGCATCCCTTTCAAAACAACTTGGAACAAAACATCAATTACAGAAACACAAGATCTAAAAGAAAATAACATCCGGAAGTTGGTGCGAGTATGTTATGATTCTCAAATAGGATTAATGTGTCATTAAATTTAGATTGTAACCAGTTTTAAAAGTCTCTCTACTCAGGAAATGACATTTTGAGTTATTTTTAAGTACTTGAGCATTTGCAGCCCACAGTTCAGTGGCATAAATATTCTCAAATGGTGTTTTGAACGTTTTGAACATTTGGAGCTTTTTACACCCCCAGGAAGTCATCATAAATTTTAAAAGACACTTACGCTCCCCACAAAACTGCCCCTGGAATCCTGGTCTACATATGCACTGGTTTCCACTACACGTTCCTCCGTTCAGGCAGTTCACTTGACAGGTTCCTGGTTCTATGAAAAATCAGCAGAGATGTTTTTTTTTTTTTTAATTAGCAGTGTGACATGACTAGGCACTTCTTTGAATAGGAAGCAAATGGAGGTGGAATTTCATTTCAATTTTTTTTTTAACTCACTGGAATCCGGATGGCGGCCATCGGGTGGCGGACTGCCATTGTTGCCCTCTGTGCACGTGGGAGAAACTGTCCCGTCATCACATAAGCATATATTGGGTTTCACACATCTGCCCTGTCCACAAACTCTCCTACAAATTGCTGTCAAAGGTGAAATGATGCGAATTAGATGAAATCCAACGCATGGGATAAAGGTGCAGCTTACGAATCATGCAGAGTCCGGTGCTTGGCTTCTGAACCCAGCCTGGACAGCAGTAATTACTGGACCTTGACCGACACACATTTGGCCTGCAATGCAAAAAGAAAGAAAAAATCATCTTCAATCTCTATTATATAAAGCAGAAAGTTTGTACATATGTATGTCATGACTACGCATGTAAACCGCAAAATATTAGAAGTGCATCACTAGTGATTCTCCCATGGAGCATCAATTTTTAATGCTCTAGTAATGTTTTGCGGTTTACAGTGTACCTAACCCACTTCCAGACTACTGAGAGTATTGAAACTTGGCACACCGATGGGTCCCCTGCTAGTACATTCATAATTGTCCATAAAAAATCCATTAATGTCACATGATTGTAGCATCCAGGTTCAGTGAACGTACTTTGTCACCAAGCCTCGTTAGTCAGTCTAGGTCTCGTAAAAGCACTTTAAGCAAGGGAATGCACGCAGATATTGTCGCACAAAAAAAGAGAGAATTCTTGCACACTGGCCAATAAAATACTAGATGGCCTTAATTGCTAGGGATAATAATATTTTCCTCGAGACGGTCCTTTGCCCTTGGGTGCCAGGTCTCCTGCTGTTTACTCTTGCCCCAAAAGGCCGTTTCACATCCTTAACCTTATAAATATGACAAGCGGAATGAAGCAACCAAGCAATATTTCGCCATTTCTGTCGTGGGGACCCACAGAAAATATTGTATCTTTTTAGCAAACCGGACACGTCTCTTTGGTCCTATAAATAATGACGAGCACTCCCAACAAACGAGCCTTTTTGTGTATGTGTCTCTTTTTTTGTGTTGTGTGCTGGACACGTCGGATACACTTTTGTCAACTCACTCCGGCTCTCAGCACAAAATTCCATGCAGTCATAACCACCCCGCCTGTGTTGATGGACCAGTCAGTTCCATCTGAAAGACGGCCCAGGGGGACTTACGATCAAAAAGAAAATAACTCCCAGGAAAAAAAAATTCAAAGTGGAAAATTGGACGAAAGGAATTCCTCTCACTGGAGGTTATCGAAAGGGCAGCCAGTCGCTTCCTCTTGACGCCATCAAATTTACTTTCCCTGTCTCATTATTTCTTGATTCAACCAAGCAAAAGGATGCGTCGAAATATTCATTTGACTTATTGGACAGGCGGAGAGATGCTTATGCAAATGCACTCTGCATCTCAGGAATGCGCGACTTGAGAAGGAAGTCGCCAAAAAAAAAGGTCTGTCAAGTGTACAAGACTGGCTGCAACATTTTCATAAAATTGTCAAGAAAATGAGTCATTTTTTCGGGGGATGAAGAGTGGTATATTCAATTATTAAGACACACTTTAAACTCGCATTTATGAAAAGTTGAGTAAAACTTGTCCTTTTTGGTCCTCATTCTATTTTGGTCCATCTCATAGAGCCCACCTTAATTGGTCCACATATTTCACGGTGTACAAAAAAAGGCTGCTAATTTTAGCAATCTGGAGGCCATAACAGTATGACTTTTATGACTATAATTCCGATGCCACCAGCCGGGAGGTCATGTACTCTTATGGAAAAATATTATCCTTGAATTTGCACGGTGCTTTTTCTACCTATTCGTTTCGCAATCATGTTATAACCCATGCGTGCGGGCCAAGTCCCCGATTTGGATGCAAATTTTTCCCCCTCCATGTATTTTGATGGCAATGTTGGACCCGCAGTAAACCGTAATGGGTGCTCCGACTTATGAATTAAGCTTCCGACAAAGGAGGTTCCCAAGTACTTGTAATGACAGTGACCGCCATCCAATAAAAGGTCCCGTCGAGGCACACGTGATGAATAATTCATTCCAATTACTTTTTGAAACAGGGGGGCCCCCACTTATGGCGCCTCCTCCAAACCAAATTGCCTGTCCTTGATTCTTCCTTGTGGGCCCATCGATATTGTTGAGCGCAGATTTTTCTCGGTGATTATAACGCAATCCGCATATGGCAGCGATGACCTTCGGAGATAATAACACCTGCTTCCCGGGCTCGATGCCACTCTCCAAAATTGCCATGATAAGCAGTCAGCAGCTTCTAAGGTTCTAAGCAAAATTGGATGATGCTAATCTGCGGACAACACAATCCAGATATGTCCAGAATATTGCGAACTGTGCCGACACAGTTTGAAGTGCATATGAAGAACTGAATGCAAGTTTCTGGCAATCAAAATTCGCGATAATTCTTCCTAAAAACCCTCTGTCGGCATTAAGTTATCTCTCTCCATATATACACAATAATAAAAACCGGGCGCTTGGAAGGTCACAAACATAAGCACATTCACATGGGGGCCAAGATGATGGCGGAGGTGACGGGCAAAGGTCTAGGCTATCTTTCTAAATGGGCAGCAGCTTTACACGAGGATATGCCAAACATCCACATTTCTTCTTTGGATGATGCTGCTTGCTTCTGCTGCCACCCATCTCAACTCTCTCTCTGCCTAAGATCACTTTCCGCCCCTCGAAGAACCGCGCTGACAGGGTTATGGGGATCCTTCTGAAAGCATGTCTCGGCGGGCGGTGGGTCCATATGAACAAGATCTGCAGCTGGGATGGATGGGGCGGATCAACGCCCAGGAGGTGTAGAACCCTGGCCATCAAAACCAGTTAGGAAAAAAAAAAAAGCGATGTATCATGCGCCTTTGGACCACCAATCTGTCGCTCAATTTGTCTGCATGTTGATTAGTTTTCTTACGCTAAAATATCGGACCGTTCAATAATACGAATAATGTTGTGAAGTACACTGTAAACCGCAAAACATTAAAATGGCATCACTATAGGAGCGTCAATTTTTAATGCTCTTTAGCAAAAAGCATCACAAGAACATTAGAAGAGCATTAAGAATTGATGCTCCTAACAGTGATGCTCTTTTAATGTTTTGCGGTTTACAGTGTACTTCAAGTGATTAGTGATCGGCAGCGGTGCCCTTGATGCCACACACCTTAAGGAACATACTGGTTTCACGTACACTATGAATATATGGCTTCTATAAATACATTTCAACGGCCGGTAACCTTGTATCCTGTACCTTATTAAACGGAAGTGTACGAACGAACACAAAGCTTTTTAAAAAAAAGTTCAGTAACTCGCAGTTCCGCATTATGTCATTACTCTGATTATTATTGGCATTGACAAGATATTTGTGCAATTTTATCTCAGGCAGTGACGTATGTGTCGCTGACTTATCAATGCAGGACAGTCATGTGTTTATACAAGTACATATTTCATAAACTCGGCTCTGTATTATGTGTGACCGATGTGACTGACATCCCTCACATGCGATGAATATACATCGTGTTTCCAAAGAAGGACAAAATAATTCCTTGTCACATATCGTATACGCGGAAGTTTAGGGGCCAACTGAACAAAAAGTAGGTCAAACCCTGGAGCAGCATTGTTATGTGGTTGCATACCCTAAGATACAACCAAAGGGACTCATCTCTCTCACACACACGTGCCGCACACTTCGTGCCTGCGAATGACATGTGTTGATTAATGGGTTATGTTAGGCATTTCCGCTTCTTGTAGCTGAAGGACGTGGAGAAGGTCGCAAAAAAATTACCGGTGCACAAGTGGAGATGTCCCTCGCAAAAAAAAAAAAGTGTACACAAGTGCACTTGTTNTGTGTGTGTGCTGCTTCCTAGTAACCATTAAGTTTAAAAGCAGGCCCCTAGAAAATGTATGCATCACTCTTGTGACCCGGTCCAAAGGGCCAAGGAAACGAATCTGCCATTTCTTCGGTCATCAATGCCTCAGTACACTGTAATCAAATCTTGGCTCCGACGGGCCACACACACACAAAAAAAGCCCAAGATCACTTTACGTCGGCAACTGAGCTTGCTTCGGATGGCCTTCCAAACACGCGGGGTGGAGACTGTCGGTCCCTTATAATAATGAAGTGAAGAATAATTTATTCCCAACAATCTCGAGGTCAACCACAAAGATTTTTGAGAGGTGACGGATGAAAAACATAAATGGACGATTAGTATGCGAGCACACTCGGAGGAAAATTGATATCCTGTCCGTCTTTTCTTGCAGGGAAACAACGTTTCGAAACATCACTGGTCAGTGACACGGTCTGAGGGGGGAGGGGGAAGTTACTGACGACGTTGGGATGGCAGCAAAATGTATTTTTTCGCAGGTACATCGGGTGTGAACTCATACTTTAACCAGCCATAGAAGAAGATAATTGAATTTGCAATATTTTTTAAAAAGTCGTACCCCATATGAGACAGTGTCAATGTTGGAAGGTGGCATACCACCATAATTGAATTTGCAATTATTACACACGACACATGAATGATATGCAAGCAATGGCGATAACAGATCTCTGCTTATACCAGATCTTTGCGATGGACCCTGCAATAATGAAATATGGCTTGGCGAAATGTTCCATGGTGGACTCTATACGTTTGGGTCAAATTACTGCGCTCCTGACGATATAAATCCAGTTATCGTTGTTGAAATCTCGCAAATTGAGAGGCGTTTCGTGAAAAAATACAGTTGAATCCCGAAATAACAGACTTCAAGAAACCGAAGAAATGAGTCTGTTATAGCCAAATCGCCACATTTCAACGAACACACGAAGTTTTCTGCGCTCAATATGGATATAATGCGCACTACTGCATATACTGATTAATGAAACTATATCCACAGAAATGCAAAATTAGCTCAACGGAAAATTATGCAGGTCTTTAAAGAACCGTTATTTTCTTTTGCCGTCTCCTTGTTGCCACATATACCAGAAAGTGAACGATTTCGATATTTTCGGCAAGTGTAAAGGAGCGCCTAGATCAGTGACAGATGGGAAAATCACCCCGTCTCCAGTATGCAGTGTTTTCGTCGCATAGGAAAGTTGAATAATCAAAATCAGCATATTTTCCCAAGAAGAAGACAAGAAATGGTCTGCTATACCCGGGGTGATCGGTATGTTACATTATGAGTAACAATACACAGGGCCTTATGAAAGTATTGCGGGGACTGGGACCGTCCTTTCGAGTCCGTTCTAACCGAAAGTCTGTTATATCCGGATTCAACTGTAATTTGCTTGATCATCCTTGTGCCGCAAATGAGCAAAAAGCAGGCTCACATTATGCAGCATTAATATAATTTCGACGGTGTCATTCAGAAATTTTACAGAGAAAAATCCGCAAGTTACGTATATTTGTAAATACTATTTTGCACTGAATGTAATTTAGCGCTGCATTAAATAAAAACACCAGAAGACATCGCTGTTAGCGCATCGGAATAAACAAATCGAAACTTTGCGCGCGATTTTTCACGTTCCTTCAAAATTTGCGCAAATTCTGCAAACATTTTGCATTCCCCCCCAAAACTTCCATGCTACAATTTGTTTACGAAAATCCAATGGAGCCAGACGTACCCTCCCCTGGGAGCGCGCTGGAAGGCATTGTCTCCGTCGTGGAGGACGTTGTAGTGTCCCCCGTATGGTCCCAGCTGATGTCCACCACCACCAGAAGCATGCTGTCCATGGTGCTGACCGGCCACCAGCGCAGCGGCCAGCAATGTCCTCAGCACCACCACCAATCTTCCAGAAGGCACCAGCTGCATCCTCCTGGCCACACTTTTCAACAGCGCCCGCGGAACATCCTCTGGAGCAAGTTTCTTCTTCCTTCTTCTTCTTTCAGACGAAGGATGCTCACACGCACACGCACGGCCACACACTTGGGGTCCCGCCCTCACACTCTCCCTTTTTCTTTCCCTTCTTCTTCCCCTTTCCAACCACCCACCAACACCCCCCCTTCTCCTTCCAACACAACCCCCACTCACGACCTCCACCCCCACACACAAACACACCACACCCTTCATCTCATCTTTCCCGCAGCATCTTTTACAGGCTCATGCTTGACCTGCCCTCTGGAGCACAGCATCCCAAACAAAGATGGTCATGTTGATGGGCCATGTAGAGATGAAACATCATCATGTTATTCCTGACTTCTTATTTATTTATGTCACGCCCTGAAAATGTCTCATCTGAGTCTGTAAGGAGAAGAGGTGAGGAGGAGTGGAAAGGGGGGGATTATACACATACACACACACTCACGCACATAAAAAAAAACAAGAGGTCGTTTGTATGAGATCCAAATCCAAAATAACACACAGATGATACGTTGTTCCGGAACTTGAACTCAAAGACTGTCACGTAAACAGGCTTAAGTGGTGTCAAGGATTTGGAAATTGTTTCAAAATAGCTGGGGGTCACTTTTCGGATTACTTCAGTAACTTCTAAGCTCATCCGCATTGTCCAGAAGTGCAGCATGTCCTATTATGCAGTGGTATTCACGACACATCATCAGATAATTTTGTACGTATTAACGTGAGTATAAAGTTTACACAAAGTGTAAGCACATAAGGAGAAACTGGACATTTGAAAATGACCGCCAAGACGATGCACATTTCGAAAAATCATCTTACTCAAATAGAGTTCATTAAATGATCAACGTTCAGATTACCATTGGATCCTTTCCAAATGGCATCTCCCGCTCCTTCATACATCCCACTGAGAATTAATTGCGCATATTTACCACTGAGGCAATATTACAAGAGGCCTCAAAATTATCTTGGACGTGTGCTGACAAGTCGAACCGCGCCTCAAACGTGAACCCGGGCCCCCAATCAATCCGTTTGTTCGATTGTTTATTTATTTATTTTTCGGAGAAATTTCGCCCAGGAACCGTTCCCGGCAGTCATACACGTTTCTTACTTGGTTGGCTGAAATGGTGTGCAAAATAAAATGTTTGTGTAGTGGGAACTAACTAAGGGAAGTAAAATATGGGCCTGCACATTATTGGCGATTCAATGACAAGTTGTCATAAAGTGACATGTACAGAAGGGAATATATTCCCTTGCCCCATCAGGCATCTCTCTTGAGAATCACTAAATGAGTAAGCTTTTAAAATTACTGGAAATTACAAGTACTGTATTAATTGATATGTTATGGATTAAAATATATGATTCATACTTATAATTAAAATTATAGCCAATATTTACCCCATTTTTTGTCAAATTGCCAGGTGTCTCAATATTAATTAAATTTCAAATGAAAGGCATGTACAGTAATTGTGAATGAAATGCATCTGAAAAATAAATAGGCTCAGTGTTCACTGGCAGATGACAGACCCAGAACCACCTGTCACTGTATTAAGACAAACTTGCTATGATACGGGCCAATGATATGATTTTTTTCCCCCTTTGGAGAATCAGAGACACAGTACAAAACAAACAACTTTTCTGCATTGTAAGCCAGGAGAAAATTCAAGGCCCATTACCTTTTGCATAAAACATCACTAGTGGATTGGATTTCTCACCAAGCTTCAGGAGAGGTATGTGAAGGCCCAGGTGTATCAATATATTCAGTCCTATTGTAAATGTTGAGAACAAAAAAAGTTTGCCTGAGGATGCCCAAGATTACTAAATGGTGGGTCACATCAGAGTCCTGTGATATGACCTATCATTTAGTAATTTTGAACACTTTTTTAGCCAAAATTGAAGGGCATTGGAAACAAGTGCATGTATGAATCTCTCTTTAGTGTTTGTAATGTGTTGAAATTCCCCACCTAATTCCAGGACAATCCATACACTAAGTTAATTAAAATATTTTCTACCATATCAAAAACTCTTACCTTTATTATGAATACCAGTACTTATTCTGCACAAACATATAAAAATGTCTTGGTTGCTTTAAATATAGTGAATTAAATATTTATACACTACATGAAATATTTGAAGACATCAGGGGAAGAACGATCAAGGTCCACTTTATGTAAAAAAATGAGCTACATATCTCAGAAGATACTTTCACTAGTGTAGAATATGATGGTTTGGTCATAGTTGTGCAGTAATGATCATAGGTCACAATGGAAGGCCCAGAGGGATTTACAATGGAGCCTTATGGGCCTGGGAAATTTAAAATGGGATTATCTCAGTTTCACCTGAGGTGAACCTTGATCGTTTCTCTCCCAAGTCTCTCCAAGTCTCTCCAAATCCCAAGGTCTTAATTTATATGATAAAACAATGCACTCTTAGTTATACAGGGCGAAGGGAAACTCGCGGACAATTGCCAGGTAAGACTGATAGTACTTGCAAAACTAATATAGGGATGTGCAGTTAGTTTTTGGCTCCATTGCATAGTTAATGCGTCTTTAAAGTGTAGAGGGCCGGATAGTAGACTATGAGGTAAAAACAACAAAGTGCCATACCCGGATTCTTACTCTGACGGGATTTGATCACCTATTGCAAATGGATGATGTGTTAGGGGACCAAGGCAAGGGACTGGACACCCTCCAGCTGACTTTTGCTTCCTTGAAGCTGGTGGAATGGATGTGACGTCACGAAACTTTGACGGCGCCATAAGCATTAACTACTCAACGGATCCAAAAACTAATTGCACATCCGTATGTTAGCATTATACGAGTACTATCAGTCTACCTCGCAATTGTCCATGAGGTTCCCTTCGCCTTGTATTATCATTACAATATATGTACTACAGGCCTACTTCAAAAATATGTCTTGATCTCTCTAACACTTCATTATATACCCAATGTTAACCAAATGAAGACACCTTCCAACTCTGTTTGAGATCAATATTTGACTGCTAAATTAGTCATGAACTGTGTCCTTCCCCAATCAATAAAGAGAAGCAACCCATTGGAAGCAACAATTATGGACATTGCTCTAGCTCTCCTTTAGATGATTGCTGGATTGCGCAATCGATAAATTTTTCCCTTGAACTTGGGGCTTGCCCAGTGCGCAATCCAGAATAAAGGCCTCAATAATAACAGTTTTATTAATCCAACAAATGCATATTTTGGGGCTGGGACCTACTTAGTTCTTCAGTAATATTTTTACAGTGAAACCTAGTGTGGGAACTGGTTAAAAGTGGAATTTTTATTTGGTCCAGGATGATGATTTTCAATGTACAGTATTTCTCTGGCATGTAGCAGAAACTTGTTCATTATAAAACAGAGCAATTTCATTACATGAATGTTTCATTGTATGAGGATATTACAATGAATTTCATATTTTGGGAATTTAAATTCTGTCTCCATGCATCATTAATTTTCAGTTAATTATAAGTCAGGAACCTCGGCTCATTCACACATGAGTGTTATCCTTATCATCAGCAAAATTTCACTAATATTGAGCAAAGTGGATATATTACTGTCAATAAAAAACCATATCTTATTTCTGTGTTAACAATGCAAGGATTCATCCATTGCTCAACATGAGATTGTTTGAACGTGATTGTCTCATGTCCATTACACCAAGTAATGAATTTTCAAACTAACCTTGCATGACCTGATGCATAGGACTCATACCAGTTAATCTGCTGGAGGGTTAGTGAAGGCTTAACGTGATCCAAAGCCACTTCGAAGTCGGCCATTGTCACACTATCCACATCCATTCCCCTAGTTTGCATGGCCGTGAGTGCAGCCTCGCGACACAATGACATCAAATCTGCTCCTGAAAACCTTTCTGTCCTGCCAGCCACTGTTTCCAAGTCCACCGTGTCTAGTGGCATTGACTTGCTCACTACCTTCAGCGTGGCAATCCGACCACCTCTGTCTGGTGGGGGTACATACACATGCCTGTCTAGTCGTCCAGGACGGGTTAAGGCAGGGTCCAGCATATCTGGTCGGTTGGTGGCAGCCACCACTATGACCTGAGAGGAACTGCTGCTTCCTTTTCCCAAACCACGGACTCCTATGCCATCCATTTCTTGCAGGAGAGCTAACAAAAGCTTCTGTTGAATCCCATGACGATCTCCTTGTCGATTGCCAACCAGCGAATCTGGAACGCATGTTTACGGTTAGAGCTGACTGATCTACAAAAAACAAGGTAAGGACATGGTTTCTGTGACATACCAATTTCATCCAGGAAGAGAAGTGTAGGTGCGCCCATCCTTGCCCTGTGAAAGAGCTCAGCAATGGCCTTCTCAGTGTCTCCCACGTATGGCGAGTACAACTCAGCTGGACTCACAGCCAAAAAATTGACGTTAGCACTTGTTGCAACCGCCCTGGCCAATGTGGTCTTGGCACAGCCAGGAGGGCCATACATCAACACTCCTTTGGGAGTTGGTATCTGCAAGCGAACAAATGCATCTGGATGCCTAAGTGGCCATTCTATTAATGACTTTAGTGTTTCTTTGACGCTTTCAGCACCACCAATGTCATCGTAGCTGACTGGAGCAAATTCCACTGTACCCAATGCACCTCGTAATGGTGATGGTTGTATTTCAGACACTACACGATGCACATCATCTTCACCAACTGGCTTTGATTGAGATACATGCGCAATGGCACGTGCAACTTGCACCAAATCTGCACCGATGTATCCAGGTGTCACATCGGCCACTCTGGGTGCCAAATCTGTCTCGAACCCAGCCAACAGGTGGTTGAGTATGGCAGCACGTTCCGCACGGTCAGGTACAGGCACATACATCTCCTCATCCGTGCGGCCTGGCCGTCTGAACGCAGGATCCAAATCTGAGACCCGACTTGTGGTGGATATAACAGCATGCGAGACTGATTCAAGCAGTAAAAGAAGCTGGGTTGCTACACGTGCTTGCGCCATAGATTGCTTGTGTTCAGGGCAGATCAGGTCCACACCCTCCAGGAGCAACACACATGATGACACCTGCAATACACATCACTTAATGCGTGCTTTTCAGATGTGATGATACCCCACATACCTCCGCAATGTCTTTTGCCTGCTGAAACACTTCCCTCAGCGCAGCCTCCGCTTCCCCTGGCTCGCTTCCCTCCATAACTGTGCCATCCAGCTCCACCAAGTGCGTCGATTCCCCGACAACGGCTCGTACCATACTGCTCTTCCCGCACCCACTCATCCCATGCACCAACACCTTCTTTCGGCCATGAACAGCCTTCTCCAGCCGCTTCCTCATCTCCTCCATCCCGCCCAACTGTGCCTGCCCTTTCATGTACCGCTCCTTGTGCTCAACCCACCGGACCTTGATGGCCGTCCCCTGCCCCACCTTAAATGCGGCCTGCTTCACCTTCCCCTTAACAACGCACAGGGCACATATCCCATACATCTGCGCTAACGGATCATGCTCCGTGAACACAACCGCATTGTTGGCCACCACCATCTGGCTGAGTATGTCCCTCACGACATGCGGCATGGCAGTGTTCCTCAGGTTCCTCGCCATGCCCTGCACCGTGCTGCACACCACCACCACCTCGACCTCCTTGGCCGTCCCTGTCAGCCCCACCGGAGTGATGTCCTGTCCAGCCTGGTGTGGCCAGTCCCTCAGCAAGGCCTGCCCTAGGCCCATCCCTTCTGGAGGAACCAGCACGGTGCAGTCCAACGCAGTGTTGGAGTCTGCCTCCGGGTAGGCCCTGCACAGCCACGAGTGTCCCTGCTCCCCTCGAACCAGCACCGCCGCCCCGGGGCAGACCCCAAGGCCCTCCAGGACCCGGGGCGGGAACCAGCTCATCTGAAAGCCACGCTCAAATCGCATGGCTAAATCAAACTATCGACGAGTAGTAATCATTTCAACGGTTGTGATGGTGCGGTTATCGATACTTGATACTTGTCAAGCGGGATGTTTGATTTTTTTTCTTCTTTATTTTAAAATACGTTTCTGAAAGAATGAAAGTACTGACTTGTAATGTAACACAACGTTAGCGTCTATTTGCAATATTATGTAGTATATTCGTAGAAGCTAATACGAGGTAATAATAATTCATTAGGCCTACATAAAATAATTGGTTTATTATGTCATGTGATTTTTTAAATATATTTTGGGGTTGAATTTAAGATATCAAGAAATTTTTTATTGAGACCAGATCACCTCTCCTTTATTGCAAGACATTGGGCATCTATGATATAGATGTCCAATGTTGTAATGAGAGAGAAGGAGACGTTATTTTTCACTCTTCACTACCGTATTCATAAATTCTTTGCATCATAGACAAGTTATTAGCTATTGCACCACAACCAATTTCTGCGCTTAGAAAAGCATATAGGTGAGGTCAGAAAAGTAGGAGGTAACGGTCACGGAAGGTCGGCCCATTCTATACTCACGAAAATGGATCAGATAAGCCTCTCTGCAGTAGACACACTTTGTTTCCCATAAGCGGCACTATCACTCTGCAAGCATGCATCAAAATAGTGTCACCTTGGCAATGAAGTCAAAATGAAGTCATATGCCCTTGTCCTACTTTGGGCCGTTTTTAGGCTAACCCATGCCAAGTCGGTCCATCTGGAAGGACACTTCCGTACGAACAAAGGAGTGGAAGATTTTTTTGTACTTGCCCGTCACTTTTCCCAGACCAACTTGAATCCAAAGTGTTCAACCACGTTTCTAACCTCCGAGTCCATGTCGTTGAGCACGAGTGAAGTGAACACTCTGGTCGAAGGCAACGGACATCCTTCGGCTCACTACAGGTTCCAATCCGGACCACCACCTCCTCCAGCAGACGTAAACTCGACCGAGGTCAGTCCACGGGTACTGTCCGGTTGTCTCTTCTTCGTGACTGTAGCCAGCGATCCGGAGAGTGTGGGTCATCTGGTCGGATGGGCCGAAGACTCAAGTCACATCCAGATGAACAAAGACTTGTTCCTGATATGGACCGAGAACGGTAATGCTCACGATGTCCTGATGTCACCAGGTGTGTCCGACATCAAGTACAAAGTAGCAGTTGATTATAACCCGGAGTCGAACCGCCTCAAGTTGTACTCGACATGCTTCTTCTGCGAATCCGGAGAACCGTCTGTGGTACCGATTGGCACGTATGTGGCGAACGAGACAAGGATAGAGCTGGAGAAGAAGTGGAAGACAATGTATCCTGATCTGACTCGAAACCTGCACGGTCGGAAGGTCAAGGGTACGTACATGTATGATTTCAATCGAGAGGGCGTTAGAGCTTTACTGAAAAATCCCGAGTCCAACGAGGTGGACCAGGTGTTTGTGATTACCGAGGCGGTCGGTACGTCCATGAACTACGACTGGGAAGTGTTCGAGTCCGAAGGCGGTGCAGCGGACCTGGTCGCAGGATTCGTCAACCCAAACTCGCCAGGTCCGATCATACGATCTGTCCAAAGAGGCGAGGCCGATTACTGTCCAGCCATGCTCTTGACAGGTGCAATGATACCAAACTCGGAGCTGGGTACCATCATAGACAGCGACTACCTCGGGTTTCTGGTCGGACGTCCTCGCCGGTACTTCAGCTGGACCACTGTGATCGAGCCGTTCAGCCTCCAGTTATGGATTCTGATTATGACATTTGTGGTGATCGGTTCGGCCACTTTGACCTTCCTGATGTGCAATTCGGTCACTAGTGAGCGACAGATGCCAAGAGACGCGTTTCCTCGAGCTATCGGATTCACCTTGAGCTCACTGGTGGAGCAGCTGGTACCGCTCCCTTCGACACTGCCGGTACGCATCGTAGCAGCCTGCTGGTGGTTGTTGGCCATCGTGTTTGCGACCCTGTACAAGTCCAGGCTCTTCTCATGCCTGACCTTCCCTCCCATCGAGGTTCTTCCTCAAAGTGCGGCCGAGTTTGTTCAAGAAGGGTACACCATACTGGCCACATTCAACCACATCACCTTCTTCAACATCCTGACCATGGACAAGACCGATCCGTTGACCGTGTACTTGAAGCACCACATTGCACCAGTGGAGTCACTCGAAGCTTGCGTCCAACGAGTCATAGAGCAACGGAAGGCAGCATGTATCAGCGTACCCATCGTGCTGTTTCCTCTCCAGCAATCGTTTCTCGACGTACAGGTACGTACCACAATATTAAGTCTATCATTGCAAAATGAAACACTACAAAACATATGTGCATTTCAGGGCGTCCCGTGCACCAGACTAATCCGAGACACCAACTATGGTTATTACGCCTTCGTACCTGTTCGCAAGGAGTCTCCGTGGTCCAATGCTTTTGCTCATGCAGTACTGCGGTACATCGAGTCATACATCTTGGAGCGATGGAACACGCACAATATTCAGAGACGGAGGTTGATTGAACTGAATAGTCATGGTGGAAGCAGCTGTCAGTCGGAAGAAGAGAGGTCGCCGTTGACCTTTTTTCAGTTGTGCGGGCCTTTTATACTCCTGGTTTTAGGCACGGCCATTTCTTTGGTCGTGTTTGTCTTGGAGGGTATAGTGTACGGGGTCATGAGAAAGGTCAGGGTCAGACCGATCATAATTGCCCCTTATCCGTTTCTTAAATAGTCTGATCAATATTTATTATTATTCAATTATTATACTTTCATGAAATTATGCTACACTGCACATTGCAATATTATGTAACATAATAATTATGTCACAATAAAAATATAAAAAGTAAGTGGTCATACTTCGGCATTATATTTAAAAATGTATTTTTCGCAGTATTTTTTTAAGAACGTTCTATATCACTTCGTCAGTTTTGCCTACATGGACAACAATAGAGGACAGAATGATGGCTGAAGAGGAAGGATTCTAAAAATGTCAATCAGAAGAAGAAACAACTGTCTCATTCCTGCAATATTAAGAGTTCTTTCAAACTACAAGAGAGCATGTGCCTATAATTTAGGTCCAATCTTTTAAAGGGCTTCTGAATATTTTATCATGTAGGTACTTTTACTCAGGGTGTCACATAGCACTGTATAGTTATATTGCTCGAGATGAAACTGATATCGTGTATGTCGCACAAACCCAGATTGACATACAAAGTATAGCGCGTGAAGTATAGCTTAGCAACAGTAAACACAAACTGACACTATACTGCTCAGAAAGGACACAAAGATGCGGTTCTGTGCTCTTTTGTGGTTCGCGATAATAATTTTACACGTCAACGCTCAAATTTTAAAAGTGGTTGAAACCGGAAGTGTGGGGAAAATCAAACAATTTTTGACAATGGCTACAACGGTCCAACAGTTTCACTTGCATCCTAAATGTTCCACAGTTTTGCTGACGGACAATTCGCTGCCAATTCCCTCCTCGATTGACATTTTGTTGCAGAGTCGTAACAATTCAATGGCCACCTTAAGATTTCCCTCGGAACCTCCTCCTCCTCCAGAAGATGTCAATTCTACAGTAACCACTCCCCGTATTTTATCCGGATGTCTCCTCTTCGTCACCGTCGCAAGTTCGTCCAACAGCATCGCATCTCTTATCGAATGGGCAGAAGACGTGAGTCACGTCAAAAGGGACATGGACATGTTTCTAATATGGATCGAAAACGTGGACATCCGGGAGGTGCTCATGTCGCCAGGATTGTCCGGAATCAAATACAAAATCGGAGTGGCCTTTGAAAACGATGACCTGCTGGAGCTGCTGTCAACATGCTTCTTCTGCGAATCCGGAGAGCCATCAGTGGTCACAATCGGATCGTACACAGAAGGCAGGATTGACCTGCTGCCTAAATGGCCAACCCTGTTTCCTGACCTGGCTCGTGACCTGCACGGTCGAAAGATGAAGGGAATATACATGTACCCATTTTCACGTGATGAGATACGCCAAGTGCTCAGGGACGTTGAGATGAAAGAAGTGGACCCTGCTCAAGTCATGACCGATGGCTACGGAATTTCCTTGAATTTTGATTGGGAAATTGTGGAATCGGAAGGCGGTGCTGCAGACATGGTCGCGGGTCTGATGGACCCCAATTCTCCTGGACCGATGGTACGTGCAGTACAGAAAGGTGAAGTTGACTTCTGCCCCGCGATGCTGCTCACAACAGCGATGATATCCAACTCAGAGATGGGTGTTATTACTAACAACGACCATCTCGCGTTTTTGGTAGGACGGCCACGTCCTTTTTTCACCTGGAAAACTATAATAGAGCCGTTCAGTCCAATACTGTGGTCCATTCTCTGTGTTTTCGTCATTATCGGTACAGCATCACTTACATTGCTGCTGTACTTCGCTGCCGGTAAAAACACAATCGGGGAGTCTCTTACGCTTGCATTGGGCTACACGCTAAGTGCACTACTAGAACTTGACATAGAAATTCCTCAGCACCGAGAGTCTCTTCGTGTCTTCGCAGCAGCCTGGTCCATATTTGCGATGGTATTCACGAGCTTGTACAAAACTAGGCTGTTTTCCTGCCTGACTCTGCCGCCTCTTGAAGTGGTGCCCACAAATGCGGCCGAGTTTCTGGAGGCTGACTACACCATCTTCACACCAGGAGATCACATCACATTCTTCAACATACTCACCTCGGAGAGGTCGGATCCTCTGACCGTTGAGATGAAGAAGCGCTTGTCGTCCATCGAATCACTTGAGGTTTGTACCAAGACCGCTGCGACTCATCGCACTGCAGCATGTCTGAGTGTGCCTATGATTCTGGAGCCTCTCAGAAAGTCATTTCTGGATGTCAACGTAAGTACACGTCTATTTACGGTATTACTGGTTGTAACATTGCAAAGTGCAATTAGTTTGATAATTGCCATCTTCTTTGTGCTCCTGACAGGGCGTCCCTTGCACCAAGATAGTGTACGATAGCAACTACGGATACTACGCCTATGTCCCGGTGAAAAAGGAATCTCCTTGGGCAAGAGCTATGAGTCACAATGCTTTGCGATTTGTAGAAGGGCAGATGATACAGCGATGGGACAGCCATAATATCCAGAGACGGGTGCTGCTGGAGCTGCGTCATCAAGAAGGAAACATTTGCAAATCGCAGGGTCAGAGGTCACCCTTGACTCTCCTGCAATTTTTTGGAACTTTTCTGCTGTTTGTAGCTGGCTTGCTTTTGTCACTGCTAGTTTTTCTTGCCGAATCTTTGTTTTTTGCCATGAATAATTGTTGCTCTACTCGACACACTCGTCATGAAAAGGTTCTAGTGTTTCTACCGTAATCTACTCTTCCTCTTCCCAACATCACCAATATGCATATACACTGTAGTTTACATGCATTTGCCGTTTGGCAAAATTGATGCATTATCCCTGCTCCTAACATACCTGTACACCAAATGATCACAAATAAACACTCTGAAAAACTTATATCCCTGACAAAGTGACAAGGGTGTAAATACCATTATTAATTTACAGAGTTAATTTATTTAACATTATTCAGGGCTTTACAGAGAGCTGATTTGAGATTGTACTCTACACAGCAGAACTACTGGCCAATTTCTTACCCACCGCAATAACGGTAAGTAGTCTACACTTTAAAGGCGCAGTAGTAGTGGTGAATAAACAATGTATCCATAACTCAATTTTATGAAAATATTGATCTACTTGGATGAACGGTAAAGCTGGATAGTTTTCATATACATAATGACGTTTCTAAACCAGGGGTAGTAGGCAATAATGAAAGAGAAGACGTAGGTTCACTCCAGTTATATTAGCTAATTCAACACGATTCTTTAAAAAAAATAGCTGGAACAGGGGTACCAGAAAATTCACAATAATGATAAAACCTTTGGCATGCACTACGGCTCGCATGGCCATACCGGTACCTCACTCGAAATGACACCTGTATGTTATGTGCAGCTTTCTGTTACAAAAGGCTCACTCATTCAAGTCTCCCAAAACAAAAGTAATAGAATCTCCAACAAAAATAATTACCTAACCACTAATCAGTCATAATACGAATATTATGCAGACAGTCATTCGCTCAAGGTAAACGGTCATCATCCATTGAATGAAATTTTAAGTAAAAGACACAAAGTCCTGTACTAATCAAAATTATGATGAGCAAATAAATGTAATTTAAGTTTGGATTATGTAGGCCCTACGTCTCTTTAAATTAAGCAATTACGATTTATTACAGGGTCAAAAAAATGCCTCACAGTCAATGAGGCATTTTTACACCCGGTAATAAATCGCAATTGATTGAAGCGACACCAGTCGATCAAATACCACAAGAGACTTGGGAAAGTATGGGTGAATCAGTAGCGTACGTTGGATTGGATGGACCTATACCTTGTATTGCAATCAGCCCTTGTAATCACATGCATTACATACACGATGGCTTCCAGTAAGTGTATACAGTACAGTCCATTATTTGCGCCAGTGGCATGCTACCATGCAGTTGCTCAAGCTTTTCTTGGTAAGCTGCCTACCCGCATTAGAACCTGCACTTTCAGCACCAAATGTAAGTGACCATACACGAGATGAAGTCGTGCAGTTTTTTCGACTTGCTCTGCACATCCAGCAACACCACGTGCATCCCAAGTGCTCCACGGTGTTTCTAACAGACGAATCGGTTCAGACACCTCCATCCATAAACACTCTTTTGAGAGGCCACGACCATCCCATTGCCACGATGAGGTTTCCATCTGGACCACCCCCCACTCCGGAAGATGTCAACTCAACAGTGATCACACAGCGACACTTGCTCCCCTGCCTCTTCTTCGTGGTCATCGGAAGCAATCCGGAGAGTGTCGGAAGACTCATCGGGTGGACAGAAGACCTGACACACATCCATGGGGAAATGGACTGGCTACTCGTATGGGTTGAAGATGGACAAATTGCAGATGCCCTGATGTCGCCCGATTTGTCCGATCTGAAGTTCAAGATCGGAGTGAACGTCAGTCTAGAAGGGAATCTGGAGATGTTTTCGACGTGCCTTTTCTGTGAATCGGGTGAGCCTTCACTTGCTCCGATAGCAACCTACCACCACTTAGAGTCGAAGATTCGAATCCACAACGTATGGGGAATGCTATACCCTGATTTTGGTCGAAATTTGCATGGACGCAAGGTGAAGGGGATTTACATGATCCCCTTTACAATGGAAGACACCGACGAAATGATCGAAAATCACCAGCACAGAGAGGTCGACGTAACAAAAGTGTTTGTGAAGCACCTGGGCTTGTCCGTGAACTTTGACTGGACCGTTGAAGAGTCTGAAGGTGGAGCAGCTGACTTAGTAGCAGGTTTGTTGGACCCTAATTCTCCGGGTCCGATGGTCCGTGCAGTACAGAGAGGTCAGGCGGACTTTTGTCCGGCGATGCTCCTTACAAAGGCCATGATACCAGCATCAGAGGTGGGACACATAATTAGCAACGACAGGCTTGCTTTCTTGCTTGGAAGACCTCGACCTTTTTTCACATGGAACACAATAATCGAACCATTTACTGCACTGCTCTGGTCACTTCTCTTTGGAACAGTTGCTGTTGGATCTATTTCACTTGCATTCCTGTTACATAATGGGGTTACCAAGACTGGAGATCCTCCAGGAAAATTAATGAAAAAAGCTGTAGGATTTACGTTGAGCACAATGGTCGAACACGACAATATTACTCTTCCTCAAACAATGTCTATTCGCGTGTTTGTCATCTTCTGGTGGGTATTATCCATCGTATTTGCCACACTCTACAAATCCAGGCTGTTCTCCTGCTTGAGCTTCCCGCCCTTGGAAGTCCTGCCAGAGCATGCTGCTGAATTCCTGGAAGCAGAGTATTCCATTCTGACTACCGGAGACCACATCACCT